>PVJH01011397.1:0-69539 GCA_004026705.1 Nesogale talazaci
CAATAGTTATCAGAAGTTCAAAACAAGCAACCAAATTGACATGAAGGAGGGCGGACAAAGTGGACACCAAAAACTCACTGGTAAGATCATTGGAGTGTCCCTCACAGAAGGGCCACATGGTAGGGATGATGAATCTAGGTAGTGGTATAGTACTGATGAAACACATAACCATCCTCTAGTTCTTTAATACTTCTATTCCCTTTACTATTATGGTTTTTGTTTTATCGCATTAAACTTGTTAACCTGAGTATGTTCAAAACTTGAAAGCCAAGATAGGAAAGAGGAAAAGGAGTAAGAATTCCCTGAGGATATGAGAAGAGGGGGTGGGGGAGTGGAGTAAGGGGGGAGCCAATAGCAATGATGACTATAACTCCACTCAAGGGTAATGAAGAACAGAATTTAAAGTGAACAGATACAATGGATGGTGTAAGACAGCAAAAAAAGTATATATTTAATATAACAGAAAATAATATAATAATGATTGCTGGGGGTAGAGAGGCAATAAAGAGGAGCTGATATATAATGGTTCAAGAAGAAAATAAGTGTTTTGAAACTGATAGCAGCAGCAATTATGAAATTATGCTTGACCCAACTGAATTGTGGGTTATTATAATATCAGTAAGACCTCCTAGTAAAATGATTAATAATAAGTTCATCATTATAAAATTGATATTCTTATAGTTTAATGCATATATGTATGTCTCTATATATAGAATAAGGTCTGTGCAAGCACTTGTCTATTAATTCAAAAGTTGATGGTTCAAATCTACCCTGCAGATCTGTAGGTAAAAGACCTGACAATCAGATCCCAATATAGATTATGGCCTGGAAAACTTCATGAGACAGTTCTGTTCTGTTACACAGGGTACGAATTGACTCAGTCCTTAACAACAGACAGGTAAGATTATTTAAATATATCATAATCTCTCTTATACACACCCAAAAATAAGCCGACCACATTCACCACCATCTAGTTGATTCTGACTTCAAGCGAACCTGGAAGACAAAGCAGACCTGCCCCCGAGACTAACTTTTTACAGGAGTAAATGCCTCGCTTGTCTCCATTGTATTACATATATCTATGCCTATTATATACATATATGAAAAGGATTATTTACAAGGAGGATTCCAAAAATTTGTGGAAAGTTCCATTATCTTTCAACTCTATTTTCTCCAAACATTTGAAGCCCTTTTGTATATGTAACCAAGAAAACAACAACAAAAGCCACCACAAGGTGCTGCTGTCTTCAGGTGTATCCTGACCCATGGCTGCCCTCTGTGTCACAGAGGAGAAGTGCATCCACAGGAATTCCAAGCCTGTCTGTCACTTCTGGGGAGCAAGCATCTTACCTACATGGACATTTACACTCTGATTGGAAAATAGAAGTGAGGCTGAGAGGCTAAGGAACTTAATTATCAATATCGCAAACCAATAACAGGAGCGATTACTTCTTCCTGTAATTAAAGCAACCAACTTGCACCTCCATAACAAGACAGCTCCAGGATATTCCAGGGCAGACATTTCCTTCCACCCAGGGCCATATTCTCAGCAACCTTTGTATACGCAAGTGAATAGACATTATTACTAACTGCTTTATATGTGAAAATTGTGACAAAGCTGCAAGGGATGGGGGCAGGGGATTTTTTGTGTGTGCAAAATAATGATACAGAATTTACTTTTTAGTTTAAAAGAGTGCGTGATAGCTGAGAAATCACAGTAGCATTCTTACAGACCACTCAAATAGTAAATGACTCTCTTCTGAAACTCGAGTAAAGATGAAATCCTGGATTTTAGAGTATTGACCGCAAATCTAGGCAAATAAAACTCTGAACCAGAGAAGTCACGTGGGAACTTCCGTTTCCGCTACTTGATTTAAAAAATTTACTTGTGTGCCTCTCCATCCAGCACTCCACAGGTGGGCATGACCAAAAAACAATTCAACATCAATACTATATTAGTGCATAAGGCGAGGGAATTATGTAAAGCTGACGGTCTGGTGTGATTAAAAACAAAAAGGTTTTCCATGTACAATGTTTTTGAATGAAGGTTGCTATCAATCTCTTGGGACTGAAATAACGATTTTATGGGTGTTTTGAAAAGGAAGGAATAGATTTGTCTCTCCCTCTGAAACTACAAATCAGGTGTGCTAGCTGACTGTCTTCAAATTGATATTCCATTTTAATTAGATATTTCTCCATGAAATCACCTTTCTTCCTTATCCTAACCCTAGCCTGCACGAGCTAACAAAAGATGTGAACTCTATTAAAAATCTCCCTAGAAGTGGACCTAATCCTCTTAACACGATGTTTCCTTTGGCCAGCTAAAGCCATTCATTTCGCAATGAAGCAAGATCCTAATTAAAACACCTCTAAGGCTCCCACCCCTGAGGGATCCTGGGATGATCATTACTTTGCTCTCAGATCAGCTTGTCTTCTCCTCTGGACAACCTTTGACGTGTCTGTAAATTACTTCTGGAACGTTTATGTTAAGCTTATGTTTCCACGGTACTAATAGTCAATATAAAAAAAATTTTTAATCACACATCAATGAAATTACTTTCAAATATAACCTGTCACTTTCTTAAATATATAATTTTATAATTTTTCATGGAAAATGAGATTTTAAGGAAGGGTATACTAAAGATAGAGGTCTCAAAAACTAGCGCATTTTATTATATTTACCCAGGCTCTCCGAGTTTTAGCATTTTCTATACAGGATATGTGTAATAGCCACTGACCTTTGATTTTTTAAAAAGTTTTGTTTTTATTTATTATTTTACAAGTTTGATTGGCATATACTTCACATGTCATCCACTTGAATTGTTCAATCATATAAAGGAGATTCGTGCAATCATCATTACATTCGATTTCAGAGTTGTAGACCTTTTAGATAGAGAAGATTAACAAACTGCTGAAAGAAGAGACACACCCAACCACTTAACTTTTCACTTTTGTCCCCTCTCTCCCCAGCCCATTTCCAACCCACTGGGCGTGTATTGACATTTTCTCATATGGCACTACTTTTTTTTCCACATGTAAAACGAGCTGTTCAGTGCTGTCAAGTCAGTTGTGGCTCATGTCTGCCCCGGGGCACAACAGACAGAATAACAGGCCTCAGCCTGAACCCTCCTCCCTGTCGCTGTGTCTGAGCTCATTGCTGCGGCCCCTCCATGTCCATGCAGCACCTGGAGAGTTTTCCTCTTTTTCACGGGACTGCTCTCCCCTTCGGACTCCTGAGGGACAGTCTGAGCAGCTCACAGGAGCAGGTCTACCCTGCCCTCGGGGGTCACTGTGAGTTGGCATCGACCCCAGGACAGCAAGTGTGTATCTTGGTTTTGATTCAATGGAGTGAGTTTGGTCTGGTTGACATCACACAATCTACCACATAGCTCTGCCTCATGTACTCAGTATTCCAAGAGACACATTAGCATATTCATGATGATTGTACCGTCTACTTTTCCATGTCAAAATGAAGGCTGAGTTGTGCCTTAGCCTCTGAATGCCACTAATTACTGTCCCAACTGAGAACATATTATACAGTGAAGCCTTCAACTTTGACAAAAGCACCTCTTGGTAGTTATGTTCAATAGGACAGGGGAAAGACATTACAATGAAAAGTGCCTTATTTTTCTAACACTATAACTGGCTTATCCAGGGCAATGTTATAAGGATCCCCTGACAGTCTTTCTAGTCTCACCTGTGGTAAAAACACAACTGGGGGGAAGTGACCCATAACATCCTAAAGTCCCTCTAAAGCCCCTGAGATCAGTACCCCGAAGGAAAAAGGAGGTGATAAAAAGACCGGCTGAGCCCCGGTGTCGTAGTGGTTATGCATGGCACTGCGGCCCACTGGGATGGAGGTTCATTTCCGGCTCCAAGGAGCAAAGGCTGGGCCTCCTACTCCCACCACCTGAGGGCCGTGATGCCTTAAAAAAAAAAAAAAAAAAGACCATTTCAGCAATTTCATTTCGGGCCCAAGGCCGCAGAGTTAGCCTAACTGGACCATAGGAGGAGGATTATTTCATGTTCTGATGTATTTTCAATAAAGATATCCTAAACTAAAATAAGAGAGATCCTGGATTCAACTGCTCAGCTTCCAATAAATCAAATACAAGGATGTGTTTACATATGAAGTTGACCCTATTATTATTAGCCAAACATGCTGCTGAGGCTATTTCCCTGGGTATTGGAATCTGGAGAGGTAATTAAGTATATAAATCTCAGAAGATCCTAGTCTGAGCTGGCTGGGTTTATTGGTAGAATGTGAAGGGGGGGGGGTTATTCACTTTATTTGTTTCTCTTTAGATGTTGTACCTGTAAATTACCCTATTTAACAGAAAGAGCCACTCCTTGTCTTTTTGAAATAAACCTGCTGAAATAAACCTACTATCCATCTTCAGAAACGACACATTTTCTTACAGTGGTGACCCTATTTGATTGTTAGAATCTGCAAATCAGATGCAGAATGCCAAGTACTTTGGAAAATATAAGATGCTGACCACTGCAAATGTTATTAATTTTAATAACAGGACCAGAGACAGTCATATCAAGGTCTCTAATAGCATACTACTTAAAGATTACAATTCTACTCTCTCTTATCAGGCTAAATAAACTAACCAGGACAATCTGCTGGTATCATAGTTCTTGGGGCAAAAAGGTAACTCCCAAAGGTCTGTGTAACTGGCTTCACAGAGTTATGCACCTCAAAGCCCAAGTGGGTTGTAAGGTAGCGGCTTTCCTTTCAGCACCGACAGGGACAATCATCAGAACCATCTGAGAAGGCTGCTCTTCTGTCTGTGACACAAGGTCATGCATTTTTAGAAACACCCTGTCCCAGACTGTCCCTCCTTGCAGAGTGTATCCCTAGAGTAGCCTCGCTCCAGCTGACCTCATGCATATGTAATAACATAATCATCTTTTAAAAATCTATTTTATTGCTACCGATTTCTGTGTGTTTTAAGCAAAGCTGCTTCTATATAATATGGTTTAACAGCAAAAAAAGGGGGGGCAGGAACTAAATGAGTACTAACCCCTATCTATTGGTCCAGTCGAACCTGACTCACAGTGACCTTACCGGACAAGGTAGAAGGTTGTCTCTTGTCTCTAAAGGCAGCTGTCACATCTTTCTCCAGGAAGAGGCTCTCAGGTCCAAAGAATCAACCTTTTTGGTTAGCACCTGAGTCCTGAACCACTGCACCCACTAGAGTTTCTTAGTGAAAACTAAAGAGGCATAAACCTACCTTCTAAACAGGCATTAGAGGTTAAGCAGTCATAAGGCACAAGTTGGTAGAAAAGATAACAAATTAAAAGAGGCAGCAGTTCCTTGGATTTCTCTGACTTACTGCAAGCAACCTCTTTGCTATTTGGGTTTATGGAACCCACAGGTACTATCAATTCTTGATTTAGTAGCGGAATAATTATAAACACTAGTCTGAAGATAACTGATCAGGGAGTTTTATTAACTGCAAGTTTGTCCTTGCAATACTGAGAGATTATTCAATATAAAAACAAAACGAAAGCCCATTGGCATCAGGTTGACTCTGATTATCTATCACTCATCATGACCCCGGAGGACACAATCACATCACCATTGCTGATGTTCAAGGCTCGAATCTTCAGGGAAGCAGAAGGACACATCTTCATCCCACGGAGAAGTAAGTGGGCTCAAACTGCACTTTTTTAGTTACCAAATTTTGAACCACTCCCTACAATATTAATCTAAGATGCCTACTATCCAATTAACAGAAGTTCCCTTTAGTCCTTATAGAGGTACCTTTAAAATTGCCTAAACATAGGGGTATTCTTAATGAGAAATTTTGGTGCAAAATTGCTCCTAGGAGAAGACATTATATTTTGTTGAATAACATATGAAAACACTGCCGCTAGTTGATTCTGACTCCAGTAGGACCTTGGGGTTCTCGAAGCTGTATGTCTTTACAGAAGCAGAGCATCTCTCCTCCTCTTTCCTGTGCAGCCTGGGAGGAGCGGGGGCTCAAATTGCTGCCATGGTGGTTGGGGGCGCCATGTGTGACACCACCAGGACTGCTTGTGGAATGACACTAAGCCACGAAGTTCACACCACAGGCCAAATGTGAGCGTGGCTACTTGACTACTAAAGAATGGATTTTTAGATTTCCATTAAGGAAAAAAAAAAGACTTATCAGACTTTAACTTAATAAGATGTTAATACCAGGGATCCCTGATGGGTTTGTTTTTAACTTAACTCTATGAGTGAAATGATGGCAATGTGATGACTGGGATAATTATCTTACAAGTTGAAAAGTCAAAACTAATTTAGAACACCATTACCTCAAGGAACAATTGGCCATTTTATGATAACGAATTGATCATTTTTACATCCGAGGAGGTTCAGGATTTTGTGGCCAACAGAATTAAAGAGAATAGAAAATTTCTGTGAGCTCTTTAAAGCCCTTCACAGACATCCATTTTAAGTGATAAATCTCATAAATCCAGAATTTTTTCTTTAATTAGACGTTTAAAATTTACAGATTGCTGATTTGGAGTTATAGCCAGAATGCTCTGTAGAGACAGCAATGGCACCTCCTCTCACATATTTTGAACATGTTAGTAGGAGAGGACATCCCCTGACCCAGAAATGTCACGCTTGGTACAGCAGAGAGCCAGTGATAAGGAGGAAGGGTCTTGAAAGGCTGACTGACACAGGGCCTTAACAAATGACTTCAGACATCAAAATACAAGGATGACGCAGGACCTGTTAGGATCGTATTCTGGTATACCTCAACCAACTTCACAGCATCTCGGCATTCATTTATTGTTAGCAAGGGACTTCCAAAATGTTGTGGAAAAAACCAAATACATCTTTTAGTCTCATTCTTTCACAGAACCTTCGGAAGCTTCCCTTGTGCATAACGAATTTGCTCCAGGCTAAAGAGATTTCCCCTGTCTTCACACTAAAATATCACTGATGCTAAAATAAATCATCTCTGGGTGAAAAAGGAAGTGAGAACATAAAAGAAAAAAGGACAAACAATTGCCTATTTGATGGGGACCTTCTTTACCCTACTCAGTTCTAATAGCTTCAAAATCCTAAATTCCCAACAAGAGTCAATATGGAGGTAGTAATCACTGCAGCCAGGACAGATAGTAGAAAAAGACTTGACTTAGTAGCATCACTCACCCACTTTGTAAGGAACAAGTGGGCTTTGAGCTCCTGACTGTGAAGCTGGCACCCTTTGCTGGCTTGCTGACCAATTCTGCCACGTGCTTGCTCAAAGAACATCACTGGAGCCGTCACTGGAGGTTAAAAGAGAAGAAGACCCTTGCTCCCATGTGTGTTTATGTGTGTAGCTGCAACAGAAATGCTACTGGTCAGGATGGACACCATGACGACAGCATAGACACAGGTATAGACAGGTGACCTCATGGCCTCATTTGACTTTCATAACAGCTTGTTTAAAGTAGGTATTGTTTTCTTCATCTCTAGATAAAGAAACGGGGTGCAACAGTGGTACAACAGTTTAAGTGCTCGACTGATAACTAAAAGGTTGGCAGTTCAAATCCACCCAGGTGCTCTGTGGGAGAAACAGTTGGCAGTCTGGGCCTATAAGGATTCAAGCTAGAACATTGTCTGAGGGAAGTGCTATTGTGACACAGGGGTCACGAAGGGCTGAAAGCAACTCGATGACACAAAACACAGAGAGAAGATGCAAGCGTTTTCCACTAAGGGTCAATAACTCTTTTAACTTATTTAATTGTTTATGTATGTTAAGTAAGGGTGAGTAACACAGAGACGAGACTTAAGTTGTTTAACTAAGATTAAATAACTTGTCAGAAAGTACACTGCTGGGCTGAGCCCCGGCGGCGTAGTGGTTGAGTGCGGAACTGCAGCCCATTGGCTTGGTGGTTCAAATCCAGCAGCAGCAAGGCTGGGCCTCCCACTCCCATGAGAGGGCAGTGATGCCCCCCTCCCCCCCAAAAAACCACGACAACAAAAAAGAAAGTACACTGCTGAGAAAGCTACCATATTGTTTTTGTTCTTTTAATTGCATTGCTTTGTATTATAAAGCACGTTAAAATAATTTGAACAAAAATCTTTAGAGCATTCTATGTAGTAGTCGTCCACTACCTGCCGTTCCAACACTATACACAAAATGGTCCCTATAAACCACGTTCAGTTTGGTAGAGATGGTTATGTTCATTGTCCCCTTGAAGAAATCAACACTGAGCTATGCCGTCGTTAGGTAGGTTAGAGTAAGAGCAGTGATTCAACTGAGATGTGTCTCTTTTTTTTTTTGGGGGGGGGGCATCACTGCTCTCCGGTGGTGGGAGTAGGAGGCCCAGCCCCACTGATGGAATTGAACCTCTGTCCCAGTGGGCCGCAGTCCTGCGCACAACCACTATGCCACTGGGGCTCAGGCGAGATGTGTCTCTTTACAAAGTTCTGTTTCTCCCCCCACCCCACCCCCAAAGCTTGGCTAGGCTGAGGTCAAATGGTAAAACCTATCTATTGTAAGTTCACATATGGCCTGTGACTGTCATTGGGTACAATGAGAATGGCCCCCATTTTGTAGTAGATCACAGATCACACGTTCCCCTTGAAGGCAGCCTTCTTTGATCAGCAGCGTCACAGAGTGGTCTGGGTTATACACACCTGTCTCCTCTAATTACTTGATAGCACCAGAATTTTTTTGTTTTAAAACTTTCTCATCAGCAGAATTATAGATGAAGCATCCTACTCAAGCTTGGTGTGATTTTTTTTTATCATCATTATGAAAATTCATTATGGCTTTTTTTCTGTTGTAGCTTATTTCAGCACCTCTCTCAACAATAGGCTGGCTGGTCCTGCATGTTGATCTGTTGGTGTACCCACAGGAAGTGTGCCATGAAGGTATCACGGCCACTCAAGAGTGGCTCCAGGGAAGATGGGTAGAGGGGTTAAGAGAGATTAAAATTGCAATTCTGAGCTTACCATTTTCATTTTCCGTGAATTTTCTGTGAGCCTTTTTTTTGTTTTTTGTTTTTTGCCCAAAAAAGACCATCGCTGCCTCTGGTGGTCGTGGGAGCTACCCAGTGCCACTTCTGAGAGCCGCCGCTGGGTTTGAACCACCAAGTCTGAGGGCCGCAATCCCGCACTCAACCACTTACACCACCGGGCTTCAGCCCCGTGAACATTTTTCCAATTTCCAATTTTCCAATTTCCTTTTCTTGAAGGAAATCCTGGCGCAGGGGTTCGAGACAAGGCGCGGAGTGTGATCAGATCTACATGCACAGTAGGCTGTGCACTGGGTTCCCAACCGCAAGGTCGGCAGTTTGAAACCACCAGCCAAAGATGAGTCTTTCTAGTGCCCAAAGAGTTACTGTCTCAGAAACCCTGAGGGGGCAGTTTTACCCTATTCGAGTGCGAGGTCACTGTGAGTGGGGATCTACGCGATGCCAGGGAGAGGCCACCTCGTGGCAAACAGCAATGCTCTAACTTAGGCCTGCTCAAGCTGGAGTCCCTTCAGAGTAGAACCAAGATTCCAGGGGAACCCAATGATCCATGATGTGACTCCGCACGACCAGCCAAAGTCCCAGGGCTGGTCCTTCCACCAAGGAGATTCCATCAGATTCTAAGCCACAGCGTTCAAGCTAAAACTCAACACCAAATTACTACACGTGAGAGAAACTTCCTAGAATTCATTAGCTCTGGTGAAATTAAACTGGTTCACAGAATTCAAAACCAAAATCATAGCAGGGACCACAGAGATTCTCAGTTAAAAAATGGGGGAAAGATGACTCATGCTTTGATTGAAAGAAAGACCAAAAAAAAGAAGAAGAAAAAAAAAACCTTTCAACAATAGGAAAACCTCTATTACCACTCCATTTTTCCTGTGCCTAACCCCTGCTCCCGCCCCTTCCCAGTGGCCAGGGAGCTCTGTGTTCCCAGTCAAGGAGTCAGTTGAGATGGGAATCTGAAGTGTCTGTGTGAACGAGTGTCACTGTGCCTCTGAGAAAGAGGCGGAGGCGTGCGCTGCTGTGATAGGTTCTCCCTTAAAAAGCATTAGTTAGTATCAATATTTGATCCCCTAAGGAGAAGCACACTGGACTACTAATTCTATGGTTAGGTTGTGCCCCTCCCCCGTCTGATAGAGAACTATCCCTCAAAATGCACCTCCCCCCCCTCCCACTTCATGTTGTGAGTAAAATTTCAAGCATGCAGTAGAAAAAGGCAATTCTGAATGACATGCTTTTTATAACTCATGGTAGTGGAGTGAAAGGGGTGAGGAATTTTCCACTAACTTCCCCTGGAATCGACATGCATGCAAGGCAGTGTAGGGTTAGGGAGAAGGGGCAGACCTCCAGAACTGTAACTAATTATGGGGAAGCGATTCAAGTGCCTTGTACTTTTACCACAAGCATTTGGAGGCGCACATTGAATTTTTACTTCCCAAATTGCTTTGGGATGCAAATAAATTTGGCTTTTCTGTGTCTCCGAATGCTGTCAATCCTGTTCAACCAAGAACAAACGAGGACGGCCAGTGTACACACTCACAATTGCAGGCAGACAGAGACTCACTTTTGTGAGATTCACAGCCCACGTTCTGTCGTTCTGTGCTTCTGCTACAAGCCCAAACATGCCAGCCTGTTCCAATTGCTATGTCTGTCTTGATCTATACACCACGTTTATGAAAGTTGCTGGTCTCACAGGAGATAGGGAGTGCCAACCAAGTCGCTTGTAAGGCCCCGAAGCTTTTGCCATCGAGCTGTTGTCAAGTCATGGCAACCCCGTGTGCCGCAGAGAAGACTGGAACTCTGGATGGTTTGCTAGGCAATTCTGTCTTGGGAAGAAGACACAGGGGCTTTCTCCAAAAAAAAAAAACCAAAAAAAAAAAAACCACGGGGTGGGTCAGCTGAGTGCAAATGGTGGCCCCAGCACAGCAGACTGCAATTCCTACCTGTTTCTCCTAATGATTTTAAAGGTTGTTAGGAAAACACTCAAGGAATAAACATCATATAAATTTTAGTCACTCTTTTTGATGTACTAGCTTCCCAATAAATACTGAAAATCCTAGAGACTCCAGAAGAAGAGGGAGAGAGCAGACTGAAGTCACGTCCTACTCAGTGCAAGCCTCTACGCAAACACGCTCAGCTCACAGCACCTTTAAGGTCTTGGCAATGTTCTCATAGCATCTCTAGGCTAACACAGAAAGAAAAACACTAAACGATGGTACTTATTAAGCCATTACCTTCAGACATTTAAAGTATTTATGCTCTATCATTAAGTCGCCCGTTAAAAGCCAAAATATGCATAAGTTAGAATACAGACATCTTTTCTTTTCATGAAGCAGCCACGATTACTTACAAGTGGAATGCTAGGCACCCAGCAGCCTCTCACACTCCCCTGGGCAGCAGGCTGCACTCGGCCATCCTCCTGTCAAGCTCCGCACTCTGCTCCTCGCAACGAGGATGTCCAAAAACTGAGCTTCGCACAGTAGCTCAATCTAATCATGCTCCAACTGTGAACTACTTTTGAGCCCCTCATGCTGACCGTGTCCCACAGAGACGGAGCATCGTTGGGCTCCAAGTCTCCCATGAACATGTAAAATATCTTACGGGGCTCCCATGAATTTGCCGCAGTGACCCTGGATGCCTTGGCTCAGTTTGGAAACTAAGTTCGTTTATTCGATTTAATTTTCCCATTAAGGTTTCGGCTATGTTGCTCACAAGCAAGAAACACTCCGAGTGACTCAAAATATAATTAAATCCAATAGACCAACTTATTTATTTTACTTTTCTTAGAGTATTTCTGTATTCACGCCAATGGGTACTGGGTAGAACTATTCTTAGCATAAATTATTTTCTTTCTAGACTTAAAGCCACTGAACTCCAACAAAATGCGATGCATAACTCAGGCATTTATATATTTATTTACTTATTCTGTATTTTTAGACTAATGGGAACTTGATGAATTTTTTTCTTGGTCTTCCAAGAGCACATGCCTTTTATGCTTGAGTTGGAAAGAAGTGTTTTGGAATGTAAAGTTACTAATTTACCTTTCTGGATACTTTTAACTCACATCAGGATGCTGAAATGATTTAATCGACAGTTGTCTGTAGTCACTTTGCAATTACTTTCCCGAAGCTATTTTCTTTACTTACAAATGTAGCTGTGCCCAGGTGAAAGTTGCAGACAGGTCAACAAAATCACTTGCAATAACTATGACCACAGCATCACATCAAAATGTGCTACACATTTTTTGTATCTTTTTAAAATATTTTTACTGGGCTACAGAATTCAGAGACCACAGAAACTTTAAACTTGTAATGGATGCATCTTTAAAAAATGAATTCACTCATGGAAAATATTGATATGAAGATATAAAATATTGTCAGCCTTCTAAAAGGTTCCCTGCCATCCCTTCTCTGTGATTACTAACACCCCCTCACCTCCCGCCGGCAACACACACACACATACACACACACATACACACACTTCCTAACACTATACCCCAAAAGCCATTTTTCTGACTTTTCTCACCACTGGCAAGTTTAATCTATCCCTGAACTTAATGTAAAAGAAATCACACAATGGGTATTCTTTTGTGTAGCTTCTTTTACTCATGACAGTATTTAATCCTAACAGTAATCTACGAGTTGCAATGTATTGCCCTAGTAGTCCGCACAGAGCAAGACTTACAAGGAAAAATATTAATGCGGTTGTGAGAAGCACTAATGATAAGTGCTCACCAGACACTAAAATTGAGCACTTTTAATTTGGTTTCACAGAATTAGCCACAAAATATTTTAAGTACTCATGATGTAGACTTTACACATAAGAATAGGCATGTTATAACTTCATATACTACATCTATATGTCTATTCATATAAATTCCTTTTCTTTTTAACTGCAAAACTTTATCTAAAAATTAACTTTCAGGTAAGTAATTGCAATCTTGTAGAAGTAATAATATAATAATAATAATAATAATAATAATAGTAATAATATGTGCTTAAATTCCTAATGGAATAGTGAGACTTTTGTATACCTCTATTTCCACTCAGGAATGCTTATGGAATAGATATGCATATTCTCCTTCTGTCTTCCAAAGCCCCATGACCTTAGATGAGATAAATGTATATGAAGTTATATATATAATATGAATATACATGGAAATATGAACTATATCTTGGATCAGACTTTAAAAATAAATAACCATTCCAAGTTCTCTGTTTCTGCAGAGATGGCTTAGGACAGCAGCTCTGACCCTTTCACAGGGGTCACCTAAGACCACTGGAAAACACATATTTCTGATGGTCTTAGGAACTGAGACACCGCTCCTCTCTCTGATCCCAGGAGAGTCCAGCTACATGCAGATATGCCCACACTACAAGTACCCGCCTGAAGACTATTACTCATGCTACAGTATGCTTCAAGGCAAAATTGCATTCATTTGTCATTAGAAATAAATGTCTGCTGAGCCCTGGTGGCGCAGTGGTTGTGTGCCAGACTGTGGCCCACAGGATTGACGGTTCAAATCCAGCAGCAGCTCTCCAGGAGCAAGGCTGGGCTTCCTACTCCCACCAGGGCAGTGATGTACGAGAAAAAAAAAGAAATATGTCACAATATATAATTACATATTGTTTTTGTGATTAATCACTATGCTTTAATTATGTTCAATTTGTAGAAATGAAAATACATCCTGCATATCAGATATTTACATTACAATTCATAACAGTAGTAAAATGACAGCTGTGAAGTAGCAACGTAAATAATTTTATGGTTGGGGGTCACCACAACATGAGGAAGTGTATGAAAGGGTGGTGGCATAAGGAGGGTTGAGAACCACTGCCTTAGAAGAAAGGTCTGGTGATCTACTTCTCAAACAATCCGTCACTGACAACTGTAAGGGGCATTTTTCTGCCCAACACACGAGTTCAGAAGTCAGACTTGCCTCAAGGGCAGTTGGCAGTGATTCCTAGTCAACCACATAAGGTGACTCTTCAGGACACACCTAACATCTTGAAACACAAGTTCAAAGTAAAATCTTTCTGAAAATGAGCCAGGAACACTATCATCCTTGGAAGTGTTATTTTGGGTTTTTAAAAAGTCTGATTCAAGATATGTTTCATAATTTCATATTATATATATATATATATATATATACACATACACACAATTTCATATCTATTTTTCTCATCTAAGGTCTCTCATCTAAGGGACTTTGGAAGACAGAAGGAGAAGCGAAATGCTTGCTTTCAGTCGGAATCAGTATGTGCCGTGTCCAGGCAAGTCTCTCGGCTCTGGGGTGTCGACTATAACCATCCCCAGATCATGGTGTCTGTAGTTTTCAGAACACTTTTGTTGGACTGTAGTAGAATCAAGGCACAGTGGTTCCTGCTGGGCTGTGTTCTGGGACATTGGCAGTTCCATGTCACCAACTGCTCTGCAGGGAAAAGAGGGGACTTTCTACTCCTCCAAACAGTGAACAGGCTCATCCTCTCAGACGCAGCTCCCCCCACCTCCGCAGGGTCGCTCAGCGGGGCACTGACTTGATGGCGGTTAGCTAGAGTTCGAGAGGATCACAGACAGAACAGTGAACCCGCAGATGGATACTCAAGCTACTTCTCATCACATTTCAGATCAAGAAAAGAAGCGGTATCATAAAGAGCTATCATAAGAAATGTCACGCAACTTGTGCATTGGATAGTGTTTGCTTTTGCATTGTTTCTGATTGAAAGAGAGAATCCAATCCCACTGTCTAATGAGATTTAAAATAAGTTTGGTTTCAGTGCTTTAAAATATGTTACAGCTTTAATAACTGAAGTGCAGAATATATTCTAATGAAATAATTTATATTTCTGATCTAACATAAATATTTGTCATTGTTAGCTTCTATAAAGTACTGGCAGATGTGTTCTCAGATACTTAAAGCATGCAAAGCACAGAAGAGGGCTGAACTTATGTAAATAAAGGAGAAAATATGACAAACTCGTCGTTTCAAACACTTGTACAAGGATGGGAACTGAACCCAAGGTCAAACTGGAGATAATTTAATATAGCAGACGAGGCAGTCTTTCCTTCTAAATGAGTCAGCAAAGAATGAAGTTGAGTTGTTATACAATTTTTGAAGCAAAAAGTTGCAGCTAAATGAGTCAGCGAAGATTGTAGTTGAGTTGTTATACAATTTTTGAAATAAACAGTTTGCAGCTACACTTTTATGATTATGAAAACCGAGAGAATACACGCACCTAAGACTTTCCCAGCCATAGAGTGCAATAGCTTTCATTTATGGTTTGGGTGGGTTTCTTTTCTTTCTTTTGTAACTGATTAGAGCTTGTAGCTAAATGGAGTTTATAGAGCACTCCACCCACAACCCAGCAGCATGCACAATGCACATTACATGAGCTTCAATCTAATCCAGGATGCAGTCAGTGAGAGACTAGGAACAGCTCAGAATGGAGCTGCATAATTCACATGGGAACCTCAGATACATATTTTGCTGAAGGTAGGTCAGTTCTTTATCTTGTTTGGCAAAAGATGACATACTTTACTGCTAAAATTTTAAGTAAATTACATCCTAAATACATTGAGCATCTTCTAATATGATCTCAAAAACTCTCTCAGTTGGAATTTTTTCCACCTTTTGGTTTTCCAGCCAGAAGGGAAGATAAAGGAACAGAAAAGCTTGGCTGGAAGTCTGGTCTGAGGCAGCAGAACACAGCAGGGCCCACAAGGGCCCATTCTGTGATTGCTCAAGCATTTTCATCTGCATTCCTAGACCCCCTCTCCTGCCTAACTGCCCCCCCACCCCCCACCCCCGCTCCCCTTCCCAAAAGAAATAACACAAGCTTCCTGCTGCTTACATAAAAGACAGCAAACTAGTTTGAAAGTATCTTCAAGACAAAAATCTTGATCTTATTTTCTTTTTCCGCCTTTTCTTTTCCTAGACATCCAGCACAGTATATTTACTTCCCCAAATGGAGATATATGTGACTGTTTTAAAACTACAGTAGTGTACAAAAATGCTTCTAAAATAATTACACACCTCATGTACAGAATTCTACCCGAGTTTAGCAAACGATATAGAACAGAAACACAACAGAAACAATAGCAAAAGACGAGACATAATTGACCAGATGTAGGTATCTGAATATTGAATAAAGTAGAAAAGTAAAAATTTAACACGTTTATCGAATTTGGTGCAGGGTTCTCAATGTAATGTTGCAAGTGCTAGACTCTACATCCAATCAGAGTTTTAATTCATATCCTACCAAGAGCTGGCAAGGTCCTCGAGGTTCCTTTATGTTCCTCGTTGATAAAACAAGTTCAACAATCCCATTCTGTTCTAAAACCTTTTTTAATGGCTTCTGAAGGCCAATCATTCCACAAAGAAAAGAAAAGGGTTTATAGATAGATTTAAGTACACAAAGGTATAAGCACACGTAAGGAGAGCTTGGTTGTGCATTGTGTTAAGGTCTGCCAAAGGATTGGTGGCTTGACCCCGTTCAAAAGCATCTCAGAACAGCCTGGCCATTGGCTCCCTAAAGGTTACAGTCTTTAAACCCAAGCAAACTCCCATGAAACATTTCTACTCGGCTAGACCACACTGGTATGTAGAATTGACTCAACAGCAACTTACACAATAGGCATATATATATATATATATATATACACACACACACACACACACACACACACACACACATATATATGCATTTATGTCTGATATGGTTCAAAAGACGTATGTTGCAAAGGTTCTTTCTGGCCAAAAAAGAAACTAAAATCTGCTCACTTTATTGATTTTTTCCTGTGTGCACATGAAGCTTAGAGAAGGCAAGACTATTTTAATTTCAATGAAAAAGAAATCCGTGGTAGCCTAAATCATTCAACAAACTCACTGCCAGAGCTCAATTTAGATTATTCCTGGTTATAATAGCTTAGCGATTTAGTTTCTCGTTAAAAGCTGAAAATAGTCTCGTGTTTTCTTTGCCACTATTCTAATCAGAGCTAACTCGCTCATTGCAATGGAGTCAATGCGAGCTCACAGGGACCCCCCTGTCAGTTTGTGAAACTGTAACCGTTTATAGTCTTTCTATTGCAGAGCTGCTGGTGGACTGCAACCCGATGAGTAACCTGGGCTCCTTGTCACCTAAGCTAACCACTCAGCAAAACCTAGTGAGACCATGACCCATGGCTGAAAACTGTAGGAAAGTGATGGGGATTTGTGTCTTGGGTGCTCAGGTCCCTCCACCCCCACCCCAATCAACCATGACTCCCTGCAGAAGAGCTGCTGTTATCGGGACAATGTTCTCTCTCTCACACTCAAGGGCGAATGGTTTCTCGCTGCACCAAATTTCCGACAGTGAGTTTTAAACTTAAAAATAAGTTCCCATGGCATGGTACGTGGTACTCACCACTGCTACACATACAGCCTGTCTCTTCCAGCAGACTGACAGGCTCTTCTGGTGCACGTGATCTGAGGAAGAGATGTGAATTCTCTGACCCTCCCTTTTCTCAATGATAAAATATGTTTTCGAGTATCATCTGACCCTCTTAAGGAACATCTCTGCGGACTGCTTCAAGCCCAAAGGCTTTGCCTCACAGCCTCACCATTTCCTAGCAGGCTTCCACTTGTGGCGCAACCTGATAGAACTTGCCCTGGGCAGTGCTGCGTGCCCCTGGCTGGCTGGGCAGAAACTTCTCTGATGCCAAATTGGCCTGGGCCACCAGCAACAACCCATCCATCACTCTTCCAACTGCAGCCCCAAAGCATGGGAGAGTTCATGCCCATGGAAATACCCTTGCCCAAGACTGGATGTGAGCTTTCTCTCTCTTGCCCCAGGAGAACGGTTCTCAGACAAAATCCATAGGGCTCCTCAGAAGGTCTTAGGGGAATTCTCACAAATTTCCACAGTGGTGGCCACATCTTTGAACTGGATTTTCCTCTGCTCTGTTTCACTGGCCTTGTCTTCCACTGCTGCTCTCTGGGATCTCTTCCTAAATAAACTTCCTGCATGCATGCCTTTGTTTCAGGCTCTGCTTTTAGGGAAACCCAAGCTATCTATTGCAGTGTGAGAAGCAAACGAGATTTTCAAAAAGGTAAAGACTTTCCAATAAAAGTATTTTTTAAAAAAAAAAAAGAAGGAAAGACTTCACTAGTATAAATTGCTATTACTATACTTGCCACAGCCTCTTTCACCCCTTGTGAACATTTAATTGTGTTTTGGTGAAAATTTACTGAGCAAATTAGTTTCTCACCCAGTAATTCACATCCAAAATTCACATGATACGGATCGCTCACCCTGTGCGAGCACTCTCCCCACCTCCACCCTGCCTGCCCTGTTTCCATCCCTCTTCATCCTTCATCGGGGCTTAGGGCAGATGTTGCCCATTTAGTTTTTGATAGTTGATTGTTCTGTGGAGCACATTCCTCATGAATATTGTTGTTTATTTTGTAAGCCAGTCTGTTATTTGGCTAAACGAACCCTCTGGGGGTTTACTTCAGTTCCAGCTAAAAAGAAAGAATGTCTTGGGGAGATAGACAGCCTTGGGAGATTCTCCCGTCGGTGTCAGTCCAGTAAATCTGATCTTTTTTTTTTCCTCAACCGAATGTGAGAATTGTACTACATTTTTCTCCGATTTTAGCCAAGCCCTCCCCTGTGTCTGTGGTCAGAATGGTCCGTCATGGAAGTGAGGTGCCATCTGGTTCCTCTGCTCTTAGCCTAGAGGAGCCTGTGGTATGTTTGGGTCATTCCTTCAGTGGATACATTGAGTCTTTGATTTATTTTCCTTCTCTTTTGATCCAGACAAGAAGAGACCAACAGTTGTATCTTAAATGATGGCATATGTTTTATTTACTCCTTGACTTAACAATATCTGTTGAGGTCAATCTAAAATGCTATATATCCTAATAGATATTTGGGTAAATATATACGTACTTTTAGAGTCCTTCATAAGATTATGTAGCAAATGTGCTTTCTGCTATGAGAAATATAAATTTACATGAAGTTACTACACCAGTCTTCTTAAAACCCCATATGTTTTAAGTGACTATTATTCATTTAAAAAGTCATTTTGGGCTGAGCCCCGGTGGTGTAAGTGGTTGAGTGCGGGACTGCGGTCCGCGGGCTTGGAGGTTCAAATCCAGTGGCAGCTCTCAGGAGCAGCACTGGGTAGCTCCCACACCACCAGAGTCAGTGATGCCCCCCCCCCAAAAAAAAACAAACAAAAAACAAACAAACAAAAAGAGTCATTTTATCAGTAGTAAATGATCATGTTTTGAGGTGGAAAAAAAAGACACATTTCCTTTTCAGATTTCATTTGATAGTAAGAAATACATACGAAAGCACAAGTGGGTGTATGTGGTGAACATCTCTTCACTAAGGAAAATTAACGTATAGTTATACCTACAATGGAAGGCAAAGAAGATATGATTTCAGGCGGTTACAGACACACTCACATGCCTAAATTAGTTAGAATTTTGGCACATGAAGATGGGAAAATCTATGAACCTTTGCATGCTAGCAACTGATACCTAAAACTATTGCTTTCAAATTTATTGTGGTCAACCATGACACTCAATCTGCTTAAACTGGTAAAAATAGGAAAGCTGTTGCCTCTGCATAGCACTCGATAACAGGTAATAACAACACTCATAATTATTATTATAGGAAAAAAAAGGTGCTAAGAACATTTAAGAATAAATTACATTTGAGGAGGACTTACAAGATTCTATGCCAGGTGGGTCCCACTCAGTTATGATGGATGAGGGAAGGTCTGTGTGTTATGAAGCGTTGCTTTACTTACCTCCAAAATATATGTCAGAAGGGCTATGCTTCTCTCCCTTAGGATGTAGCTCTTTTCTTGATTCCCTATCCATCTGCTCCTCACTTAGTTACACAACTGGCTTCCAGAGATGAGTTCCTTTGTGAAAACTGGCATGATGTAAAACTTCAGGTGCCAGGAGTCATTTGAGAGGTAGCCCTTCGGGGCCGCTCCATCCCCCCAGGGCCAGTAACCACTGCTCTGGGGTGCCTGTGTTTTGTCTTCCCAACTTTGAGCAGGCAGCTTGGTGTCTGCCATTTCAAACCACAGTCAAGAGTTGACGGGGTTAGGATTTGCAGCCAGAAAGAAATCTGAGGTGTCCTGTGGGACATTGCTCTCTACAGGGGGAAAGGCTGCTCACTTCAGATTGCCCCTGGGCTGGCCTGAGCAGCTCTCGCAGGTACATGAATGCCAGGCAGATCTTGGGGTCTGCAGGGAAGACTCTGCACCCCTCTGCTACCTTCGTGCAGGCTCCTTACTGGAAGAAGCAGTGTTGTTCAGCTGGCAGCGCCGCCACCTGCCTACGGGCCTGCCTGGGATGCCACAAAACTGCAGCGCAGGATGCAGCTCGATGGGTCTGGAGCAGTGGGTCACAGCCTTCCTCATGCTGTGATCCTTTCATACAGTTCCTCGGGTTGTGGTGACCTGCAACCATCAGGAATATGTGTTTTCGGAGGGTCTTTGGTGACCCCTGTGAAAGGGTCGTTCCACCTACAAAGGGGTTGCGACCCACAGGTTGTTGTTCGACCCCTAAATGGATTGCGAGCCCAGGTTGGGAACCGCTGCCCTAGAGTATGCCCCACTCCACGTAACTTCCTTCGCATAAAAGATTGGGGGGAGGAGTGGGAAGACATGGACCCGCATTCGTGACTCAGGAGGGAGACAATCTCCCATTCAAAACACGTGAGTCCAGACTTGACCGTAGGTGATTTAAGGAGATCTTAAAACACTTGTGGGGCTAAGCCCTGGTAGCGTAGTGGTTGAGTGTGGGACTGTGGCCGACTGGCTTGGCGGTTCAAATCCAGCAGCAGCAAGACTGGGCCTCCCACTCCCACCAGAGGGCAGTGATGCCTAAATTAAAAAAAAAAAACACCTTTACCTGAAATGCAAGATGTCCTATAGTGAGAGATCGTTGATAGGTGAGGCATAAAGTGTAGGGACAGCATGGAATGTGGACAGACTTGCCAAGGTTATAGAACCAGTCGGTGGAAAGGAGGTATCATTGATATTAGGTTTTCTAGGCTTTCTACATTCAAGGGAAGCATAAATATAGAAGATGCTAGAACCTCCTCCCCAGCTCAGGGAGCATTTGAACATTAACTGCAACCTAAGGGCAATGCATCTATGCACAATGACCTGCAAGTGTTTATAGACAATTATTCCACCAAGACAACATAGCTGTTGGTCATTTCCATTTTAAGAACAGCTTCTCATTAAATACTACTGATGACACAACTGTTTAGGCAACAAAATCCTGAGGTTAAAAATGCAAATCAACCTCTAAAAAGAAGAGACAGACAAAAGCGATAAATCGAAAAAGAAAACAAAACCAGAAAACCAACTCATGGTTATCAAGTCATATGGAGCACGGCATAGAGAGCAATTCTATCGGACAGGGTAAAAACTGCCCCTTTGGACTGTGAGGCTGGAACTCTTTAAGGGAGTAGAAAGCTTCATCTTTCTCTTGCAAGAGTCATTGCAAACTGCTGACTTTGACAGTCGCCAGTCCGATGCTTAACCCACTGTGCCACCATGACTCTGAAAAAATGCATACATACAAAGTAGCCACGAGTGGTCTAGGACGGGTGGGAGGCAGGCTCATATAAAGTCTGAGCCTTACTTAGGAGATAAAAGTATACATCAAACAGGTGTTCAAGAGAAGAAATCTGAATTTTAAATGTTCGACAAGGGGGAAAGAATAATTTGAGCTGTCAAGTGACTAGGTTTGCATTCACAAGATGGTACGATAACAAATCATGTAATCATAAAACGGGCAGAGAACTTGAATAGACATATCAACAAAGAGAATAAATGGCCACCAAACACATAAAATGAGGAATCGTGTCATTGGCTATCAGATAGGTGTAGATAAAAACCACAGTGCGATCATTTGATTCTCACTAAGGTGCTAATATTAAAAAACAAAACAGAAAACAGTAAATGTTGGCAAGGACGTGGGAGAAACTAGAATCGTTACCCACAGTAATTTCTGTAATCCTCACTCATTGTCAAGGGGCCATTGAAGTTGGTCCTTCTTTTTAGGCGCCTGTCTTGCTGCCATCCACACAATTCCACCTCACAGCGACCCTACAGGACAGTGTCAAACTGCCCCTGTAGGTTTCTCAGACGGTAACTCTTCACAGGAGTAGGAAGCTGCATCTCTCCCCGAGGAGCAGCTGGAAGCTGGTGGTTTCAATGACTAGTAATGGTTCAATGGTTAGTAATGACTACTGTGCAACCCGGGCACCTCGGGCTAGACTCAAACCCACAGCTCCTATCCGAGGGTGTCACCAGTGGGTTCCATCTAGGACTGCTGAGGCTGGGGAAACAAATAGGGGTTCGCGATGGCACTCCCAGAAAAAAATAGTTGCATCATGCTGATGCTAAGTTGAATTGTCAGTTTCCTTGGAAGCATTTTATTCACTAAGTACTTGTTCATTTTGTAGGAAAGACGGCCATTCAGATGAACAAGCGCTAATTAAAAAGAAATCAGGACATGGTACCTCAATGAAGTACAAATTGAAGAGCTATATTTAAATAAGATTGTTCTGTTAATCAGCATCTATAACCGGCAAGGGACCGATATCACGATCTTGGAGTTATAATTTTTGCATACTATCAGGTTTTCTTTTCCTTAGTCAATTTCAAAATTACTCTTCTTTTTGGGGACAAATAATGTTGATAATATAATCTTGGGGCTGAGCCCCGGTGGTGTAGTGGTTGTGCGCGGGACTGCGGCCCACTGGGACGGAGGTTCAATTCCAGCAGTGGGGCTGGGCCTCCTACTCCCACCACCGGAGAGCAGTGATGCCCCCCCCCAAAAAAAATAATAATCTTGATGAGGAGGCTAAAAAGACAAATATTGTGATGTATACTCAATGTGGTACAGTTATCTCGCAAATGGACTTTTTTACCTTTAGTGGACTTGTTTTTACTATCAAATTTGATCAGTGAACTTGTTGAGAAATAATGAAAGTCCAGAAGACATTTTACATTAAAATATACATCTGAGAGGGCTTTAGAAATTTCATGGAGAAATTCCATTACCCTCTAATTTGACAAAGTTCTTGAAGGCCTCCCTCACTTATACATTTGTTATTTTTACTTACAACTCACTGCCATCACGGTGGCTGATTCATAACGACCATCTAGGGGCGGGTAGAAGGGCTGGGTCTAGCTCATAGTCACACCGTGGGCACATGAGCCACTGAGCAACACACTGCCCACTCCTGCAGCATCATCACAATTGCATGTTTGAGCTTACTATTGGGAACACCATGCCAGTCCAGCTCCTAGAGCAGTGGTTCCCCAATCTGTCTAATGTCGTGACCCTTTAATACAGCTCCTCAGGCTGTGGTGACTCCTCAGCCATAAAGCTAATTTTTTGTTGCTACTTTATACCTGCAATTTTGCTACTGTTGTGAATCGGGGGACCCCTGTGAAAGGTTTGTTCGACTCCCAAAGGGGTTGCGACCCACAGGTTGAGAACCGCTGATTTAGAGGTTCTGAACAGATTGCATAACAGTGTGCAACCAAAAAAGGCCGGATTTGTGGCAGACAGGGGCCTGGGTGTGTCACCATCACAATTTACCTGCTCATACAGTGATCTCAGGTACCAATTTTTTGCAAAAAACAAGTTGCCTCTCTTGCCATGGACCTGACCTCGTTCCATGCGCGTTCTCTTTGTTTCTGTGAATGAAGAGGGACACACAGCAATTTGGCGATGTAGAAGGGACTTGGGGGAAAAAAACAAGGGAGGTGCTGTCAGTCATCCAAACAGATGAGTTTAAAAAATGTTTTCAAGAAATAGAATCCCAGATTTAACAAATGTATTCGGTATAATGGAGCGTACTTTGAAGAGGATAAGGTTGTTTTGTTAAAAAATTTAAATACTTAGGGCTGAGCCCCGGTGGTGAAAGTGGTTGAGTGTGGAACTGCAGCCCGCGGGCTTGGCGGTTCAAATCCAGCGGCGGCTGGGTAGCGCCCAGGACCACCAGAGGCAGTGATGCCCACAAAAAGTTAAATAAGTAAAAATTTAAATACTTAGTTTGGGGTGGGGTGGGGGGGTTTTAGCTGTTTTGGGGGGGAGGGGATATCCTCTTGTACCGTCATGTACCACATACAGTTCATTGGGCTACTTTTGGCTACATAAACATCCTTGGTCCCCAAAGGTAGTAGTAGTAGTAGTAGTAGTAGTAGTAGTAGTAGTAGTAATAATAATAATAATAATAATAATAATGAAACTCACTGCTAACTTAAAGCAACCCCATCGCGCAGGGTAGATGTGACCCTGTGCGTTTCCAAGACTAACACTCTTTATAGGATTAGAAAGCCTTGTCTTTCTCCTGTAGAGTGACTGGTGGTTCTGAACTACGGATCTTGTGGATCACAGCCGTAAGGTCATAAAAAGAGTTCAGAAATCACAATTAGAGACTAAAATATACTGAAATCTACATCTGGTGTGGTTTGTACACAAAGTGATCATATTACCATGTGTAAAAGATCACGGAATTTGTCTCTGAGCTCTTGGAAGGCCCCTCCTCTGCCCTGTAATACAGATGTCATGGATAAACCATAAAGCCAAACCCACTACCATCAACCCAATTCCAATTCGTAGTGAACCTACATAGGGTTACCGAGGTTCTGCATTTTCTTCTGCGGCGTGGCTAATAGATTTGAACTGCTGACCTCATGGTTAGTGGTCAAAGGCTTACCTGACAGTGTCACAGGATTTCTTCTCTTGATAGTTATTAAAAAAAAAAAGCCTCTCTTACTGGTTAAGGAGTAGCACTGTCAGGTCAACACTGGGCTGAGAAGCTGGTGTTTGTGAGAACCACCAGTAGTACCACGAAAGAAAGAGGACGGTAGATACCTCCATAAAGGTTTACAGTATTAGAAATTCTATATAGAGGGTCACTCGGAGTATGTCTGTACAGTGCTTTCTTCACTAAAAAGGGTATTGTACAAAAATATGTGCCTACTGCAGACATCCACATCCAATACCGTCTATCTTGGTCTCTTGAGTGATGTACTGTTATTTCTGTTTAACTTAATTTAAAATATTACCATATGGCTCCCAAATGCAGCAAACTCAGTGATTAGTCAGAGCAGCAGAAAAAGGTAAAGGCAAATCCCAATTTGAAAGTAAAACTAAAAGTTATTAAACAAGAAGATGGACAATCAGCCAACACCACTGCTTGAGATTTCTGCATGTCACACTCCATTTAGGAATTTGTATTTGACAGTCAGTCACTAAGATCCTCAAAAACAAAGAAAAAATTCTCCAAGCTGCCAAGGATTAGCTCCATCAAAAGCTGCAAGGCTAATGAAAACACACAAAGGGGGCTTCTATCACATGTGGAGAAATTGCTAATGGCGTGAATGGGGGATCAGACAAAGGTGAATGGGAATGGGTCTCAGGATATTCACTTTGACTGCTCAGGCTCCCAGTGTGTTTGAAAAACTTGAAGCAAAAGCAGGATCAGACTGTAATTCGATGTTCACACAACATCCAAATCTTACAATGTTCTATTCCACGGAACACATTATTATGCACATTAAATAATGCATAATTGTGTATTAGTGATATACAGTACAGTATTCAGATATTTTTACCTTGTGTGCTTGACCAGATATTTTACTGGGTCCCTTGTTGTTTCAAAGTGCTATCAAGTTTTAAACACTGTGATAGGGTATAAAACGCCTCTTTTTACCAAAGGGTAATAACACTGAGCAACTAGTTATGCAACTACAAAGCTCGGCATAGCCTTGGAATGTCCATGAGATTTGACAGTTTATCTGAACTCTACCAGAATGGCTCCGAGACCCACACTGTCATTATGGGAGGAAGATGGCATTCGCACACACTTGTCCTTTCAAACTTACGCAGGAGGATCTTTTCAGAGGCACTCGCACCCCCAAATCACAAGTCCTCTCTGCAAAGCTACCTTCAGATATGGACGCAATGTCAAGCTTTCCAGGAAAACATGAATTTTTGCAGCCACACTTGAGAAACAGAAATAACATGTCCCCTCTCTCGGGAGGTTCAAGTATCTTGGAACAGTTTTAATAAAAGCTGCTAAGTGTAAATGACAATGATAGCAAACATTTGCCAAAGAAGAGCAGAGTGTGACCCTGAAGATGAGAGGGACATCAGTGGGTTCATTGGGGGGAGAGGGAGGAGTTCCCTATTTCTGAGTTTCAGTCACAGTAAAAATGTGAAATGAGAGATATTGAACAGAAAGGCATTTCAGGGCAATAGACTACAAAATTTTAAAAGCTTAGGTCAAGAGACTAAAGGTCAAGAGACAAGGAAATTTCACGGCACATACTTCAATGTGGACCAGCCAAACGGGCTTCACTTGGCTGTCAGGCTCCTAGATACGGAGTGATGTCTTCCAAGCAGACATTGACTAGGAGATTTTCATTTTGAAATATTAATTACTTCATAGGAGTCTCTCATCTTTCTCTCCCTGAACATTACAGATTTATCTTTAAAGGGAAAAAAAAATTCTTGGGGGAAAGAGGAGCTTAAACCAAGGACTCAAGTTGAAAGTATTTGGAAATGAATATGGCAACAAATGTACAAAAATGTTTGACACAAATGATGCATGGAATGTTATAAGAACTGTAAGAGGCCCCAATAAAATGATTGAAAAAAATTTTGGGGTGATGATATTCCCTGGAGAGGAAGTCAATGTGGATGAGCACTGACTAGGCTTTTTGGGTGGTCAAACAGCATCCCCATTCTAATTGTAATTGAATGGGAGGAAGCCTATTGTATTTTAAGGCGTTGTTAGCCCCAGAAATTCGAGGACATACTCAAGTACATTCTGAGACATGTCACTGTTGGCTGTTAAAAGGCAAAGGAAACCATAGGGTGGCCTCTGGATGGCTTACAAGTTTTGCCAGTCATTGGTCTGTGCCTATGTTGTTCTGACAGCAAGTACCTAGAATCAATATAAAGAGACTAACAATAGTAGTTGAGCCATAGTGCGTAACCAGTAAGTACTAACTATCATCATTGTAAGGAGACCTGGTTGTATAGGGGTGTATATGTTGGGTTGCTATACACAAGGTCACGGGTTCAATCGCACCAGCCACTCCTGGGAAGAAAAAGAAGACTGTAATGCTCCACAAAGATTCACAGGGTCAGAACCCCTACTGAGCAGCATCATTCTTGCCCTCCGTGGTAGCTGTGGGTCAGAATCGAATCAGCAACAGTATCTGGGTTTATCACTGTTGTGCTTGCTTCTGGAATACATATAGTATTCTTTGTTCCCACTGCTATAGCTACCAGCGAGTGGGCACCTAGACCCACAGCAACCCTGGGCACAAACAGAACCCCCCAAGAAACACTGCCTGGTCCTGGGTCATCCTCATGGAGGCTGAACCATAGCTGAGTCATAGACTTCTCACTGGCTGACTTTCAGAAATATACCACTAAGCTTTTTGTCTCCGTCTACTGAAGTCTAGAAGCTGTGCTGAGACTTCTCATGCATTAGAAGCACCACATGTCTCCATTGAGAAACAGAGTACCACATGACACATGCTTCCTGAAACCTCATTTCATTGCTTCAAAAACAAATCACAAATTATCCAGAACCCCACGTCTCTATTGCTGTTCTATTTTCCTCATAAAACTTTACTTACTAAGCAACTGGCTCAGTATGAACCAGTATCATTTTATTTAAATGATACATGCCTTCCATGGTCTCTCTCTCTACATATATATACTTATATATTCCAAAGCATATAGCACATGCATAAACATATTACAAACATTGTAAACACACATAACCATATATATAATTTAGTTCAATGTAAGATTAACAGAATATATATACATATACACACATAAACATAGTTCATATAAGCCCTGGTGGAATAGCGGGCTACATATTGGCAAACAACAAGGTCACCAGGCATTCCCAGGGAGAAAGAACACCAGGCTTTATACTCCTATAAAGAGTGACAGTCTCAGAAACCCACGGGGGTAGTTCTCTTCTGTCCAGAGGCTGCTGGACAGAGAGCTGGAATCGCCCTGTCAGTGAGCTTCACTCTTCTGACATCCACAAAAGTGAAAAGTAGTGACAGGGACTTAAGAAGCACTTTGTATTCGATTGTTTGCAAAATTAGATAAAGATGAGGCATCAAAGTAAAAATTTTCTATTAAAAATTACTCTCTATAGCTTCTAAAATTTTAATCTTCAATTGGGACCCGATTTTAAAGTTTCAAATGATAAACAATCCTATCCTGTCTTTCTGTATTGTTTAACTTCAATTTTTCTCATTGCTCTAAAATGTCCACCCCTCCCCAAATAAAAGATTCATTTCCTCAAACTACTTAGAGTGATAAAAGACAAAATAATTTTTATTTAGTTTGTAAGTACTACAATCAATGTGTATTGCAACTTTTTATTTATACTAGTTTGCAAGTTATTTCAGAGTATGGGTTTAAATTGTAACCAAAGCTTCAGTATATCTTTGTGGCTCCAAACTTACCAGAATAAATCTTTCTAAATATTATCTTTGTTGGGTGCTAAGACAATTCCTCTGGATGACTTTAACCTCAAAATTCCATTACTCCCATGGTAGTAAAAGGGATAAGGAATGGGGGAGGGAGAGAAAAGACGAAATTACACACTGCTATCTATGGATTCCTTAAAACAAACAGTGCTTGCCCGCTGTGAAACTTACATCTTAAAAAGAAAACATAGGAAGGAGAAAGAAAAAAATGAATTGAAAAAGGAAGACCATACTATTAGAAAGGTTTAAGCTAGCTAGTCCTGGGGTTGCTGGGCAACATGTACAATTAAAGCTAACCAGTTCTGGGATTGCTGGGTAAGATATACAGTTAAAGCTAACCAGTCCTGGGGTTGGTAGGCAACATACCTGATTAAAACTACCCAAAAGGTTGGTGCTCATGTTGATTCAGAGGACCTCAATAGAAAAGGCTGGTAATATCATAGATAGATGATAGGTAGGTAGGTAGGTAGGTAGATAGATAGATGGAGAGATAATACACAACTACAGAAAATCCTATGGGACACAGGAAAGCATTATAATGAAATGTGCAAAGACTTAATACCAGAAAACCAAATAGAAAATCATATTGGGATTTCTCAAGCTGAAAAACTGACGAAAACATTCAAGTCTTGTGTTGTAATGTTGAGGGATGTCATGGGAAAGTATTGAAGGAAGTGGGAGCACTATCAAAAGACGATGGAAGGAATGCACAGTCATTGCACCAAAAAGAGTTTGTCCACATCCAGCTAACTCAGGCGGTAGCATATGATTAAGAAGTGAAGGTCATTACGGAAGAAGTCCAAGCTTCACAGTAGACACTGGTATAAAACAAGGCTCCAGAGATGGCCAGAACACCAGCTCAGAGGTTTTCCCCAAATACTGTCGTGCTAGAGGTGTTTGCTCTTCCTGCCATGAAGTTTGGAAGCCAGCGCCCTGTGCCCACCAACCGGAAAGGATCCTTATTTATGGCCCTCCCAAAGAAAGCCAATGCAACAGATTTAAAACTTATCAAACAATATCCTTAACATCACACCCAAGTAAAATTTCTTTAATACAACTAAAACTTCGTAGCAGAAGTAAAGAGACAGGGAACTGCGATAAGTTCAAGCTGGATTCAGAAGAGGAAGTAAGATGAGAGATATCGTTGTTGATGCCAGTTAGAACTTGGCTGAAAGCACAGGACATCAGAAAGCTGTTTCCTTGTGTGTCATGACTATGCAGAGGTATGTGATTGTACGGATCATCACAAACTATGCAGAACAGTGTGGAGCATGGGGATTTGAGAACACTTAATTGTGCTCATAGGGAGCCTGCACTTAGACACGAAGGAGTATAGTTCAACAAAATAAGTAGTTTAAAATCATGTAAGCTGTTAATCAGGGTGGTGTACATTCACCATACTTATGTGGTATGTACTGAATAAATAATCCGAGAAACTAGATTGTATGAAGGTTGCCACAGCCTCCTGTGTGAATTATAAGAACAAATGAAACAGAAATCTTCACAGGTAGACCAGTAAGCAGCATCATAATTAACAGAGAAAAGACGGAAGGTGACAAAGATTTCATTCACTAGGAGCCACGATCAATGTCCATGGCAGCAACAGTCAAGAAACCAAATGACATATCATATTGGGCAAATCCACTGCACAGACTTCTTTAAAGGGTTAAAGACTCAGGACACCACTTGGAAGACAGTCCATGGTACTTTCAACCACTTCATACAGACAATAAAATAAGGATGATGGGTGAAGAACTGGTGCCTATGAATCAGTGCTGAAGAACAGATATACCTTGGAGTAGCAGAAGAAAAGATTGGTCTTAAACAGGCATACGGTCAAATGCCCCTACAAGCAGGGTGAGGATGGGGATGGTGATACTTTGTCTCATGTACTTTGGACATGCTATTAAGATGGACCAGGTTTAGAGAAAGATATTACGCTTAGCGTTCAGAGGGCCAAGGAAATGGAGAAAGATGCTCAATTAGATGGATTAGCAGTTGTAGTGAGTTAGTTCTGACTTGATGGCATACAACAGCAATAGCAAAAAGACTGTGGACATGCAATGACTCTTAAGGTATGTTTTCATTAGTTCCTAAAATACTTCTACGTTTATATACAAGGAAACTGAATGATGGGTGAAATCAATGCATGATTGAAAGTTTGCCCCACCTGATGAAATTATGACAGATGCATATATATTAGGAAAAATTCAATCGGTGGATGATCTGGGGCAGGAGAATCAAATGTGGAATTGAATGGTGATTCTGTTTGCTTTGGAACAGTTTCTTGTTTTCTTTTGCTCTGTCTGAGGGAGTCTAATGGACCATCTCTGTAAATTGAGAAGTCCAGAATATGGCAGAAATAGACATACTTCTTTGTACTGAATTTCCCCTGCTTGTATAAGATGGACAGAGTTGAAGGTTGATTGAAAGGACATAACACAGTAAAACTCCCAGTGGTCCTTCCTAGTTCATTCCCCTGTCATCATCCATCACTGCCTTGTGGAGTATCTATCTCCTTCTCACAATGTGGTCTTTTAAGCTACGCAAGAGTTCACAAATAACCAGGAGTAGTCTCTCTCACACACTGTGTTAAAAAGATGCTAGATTTTGAGTTTCACATAAAAGAAAACTACTTTTTACTGCTAGTGAGTGGGAAAATAATAGAAAACAAGGAAGACAAAGTCCTTCATATAAACTATCTAATAGGTAGAGGAGAGAGGAATAAGATTTCTTATCTTTGACGACTGTCTTTTAAAATGCTTCTTTTCCAGCTTGAGAATTATATCCAGGACAACATGAAGAAGGAAATGGTAGAGATGCAACAGAATGCAGTACAGAATCAGACTGCAGTGATGATAGAAATCGGAACAAACCTGCTAAATCAAACAGCGGAACAGACACGGAAATTAACTGATGTGGAAGCACAAGTAAGAAATATAAAACAGAGGTCTATCTAGATAAGATAGGCTGGATAAATAACTTGGAGGAGAAAAAAAACGGGACCCACGGTTCCAGCAGGAAATGGGAGAGGGGTGGAGGAAAGGAAGTAGTGATAACAAAAGCCAGGGACAAGGGAACAACAAGTGATCCAAAATTGGTGTGAGGAGGGTGTAGGAGGCCTGGTAGGGTAATGTAAGCGAGAGGAAATACTGAAACCCAAAAGAGGGTTGAGCATGACAATGGAATAAGAGGAAAGTAAAAGGAAATAGAGGAAAGGACTAGGAAGCAAAGGGCATTTGTAGAAGTCTAAATAAAGGCCTGCACATAAGTAAATGTATTTATATATGAGGATAGTGTGATAGATCTACGTGCATATATTTTATATATATATATGTATGTTAGCAAAAGTACATTGGGTCTCCACTTAAGTACTCTCTCAATGCGCGAATACTTTTTTCTGTTAAACTGGCATTCCATGATGCCCACCTTCCCAACATGATTGCTGAAGGCTGAGCGGTACATTAGCCAAAGTGGTGAAGAAAGCTGATGGTACCCAGCTATCAAAAGATATAGTGTCTGGGTTCTTCACGGTTTGAAGGTAAAAAAGTGGCCATCTAGCTCAGAAGCAACAAAGCCCATATGGAAGAATTACACCAGCTATCAAAGGGATCAAGTATCAGGTACCAAGGAACAAAAATCATACCATGGTGAATGAGGGTGAGAACAGATTGGAGAAGCAAAGCCCATCCTTAGGCAACTGGATTCTCCCCTTACAGAAGGTTCGTGGGTAGAGTCACGAGGAAGAGACAAGTCAGTCAGGATGCAGGGTAACAACAATGAAACATACAAATTTCCTCTAGCTCTTAAATGCTTCTTCCTGATCCCAGTTCTACCTTACAAATCTGGTTAGATCAGAAGATGTACAATGGTACAGACAGGAACTGGAAACAGAGGGAATCCAGGACAGAAGACCCCTCCAGAATCTGTGGTGAGAGTGGAGATACTGGGAGGGTGGAGGGTAGAAAGGGGAGGACCAATGACAAGGATCTACATATAGCCTCTTCTTTTGGGGATGGACAACAGAAAAGTGGGTGAAGGGCGACTTCAAACAGTGTAATATATGACAAAATAGTAATAATTTGTAAATTATCAAGGGTTTATGAGGGAGGGGCGAGCAGGGAGGGAGGGAAAAATGAGGAGCTGATACCAAGGGCTTAAGTAGAAAGAAAATGTCTTGAGAATGATGATGGCAACAAGTGTACAAATGTGCTTGACACATGGATGGATGTATGGATTGTGATAAGAGTTGTATGAGCCCCCAATAAAGGGATTTAAAATATATATAAAACACATAATGGGTTAGCCAACTAAAAATAGGTACTAACGTGTGCTATATAATTACTTAATAAAAGAAAATACTATTTCTTACTTAAAATATATCAGTTGCTATCAGAGTCCATTCTGACCCCTGGAAACTTGTGCACATGAGTACGACTGTGCTCCACAGCCTTCGGAATGATAGCTTGGGTGCAGTTCACCAGGCCTTTCCTCCTCCTTTCCCCTGGGTGGTCTTCCACTGCTATCGCTTCAGCTAGCTGCTGAGGCCATTCCCCTATCTCCCCCCTGGGAATTCCATTTAAAATACATATCCCCTCAAATAATGCAACACAAAAATCCCACGTCCACACTTGTTTTCTCAGCAGATTCTCAAGAGGGTGAGTTAAATGGACCCACTTTGAAAATGTGTTGAGAAGCTGCTGATGAGGTGAAATAAGTTTAACTTCAAGTATGGAAAATTTTACTTAGAAGCGAAATTCTTCCATCAGATCACCATGGCACTTGGATAATTTAAACACCTGGTGATGGATGGCCTTGAAGCCCTGTCCAACTATATGATTCTCTTCAGAAAAAGTGATAGAAAACTACAGCAATTACTCCTGGGGCCAATAGCAGTCTCTGTATTCATCCTGGACACACACCTCCCCCACCCCCCCAACCCTTATCTTATAGATCTTATGAGCAAAATTAGGAGACCAGATTATCCACTTCCTTTCAGAAATGGCAAACACAAAAGGCCTGGGTCTAATTAATATATAGGTCAAATCTATATACCAGTTGGTAATACTACTGCTAAAGCCATTATGTTCGATAACACATTCATTCACAAAACAACTTTCATGACATGATCTCAAGTGGTTGTTGACTAAGGGCCAAACCATCCCTAGAACTTACATTGTCTCTGTGACCAGGCTTGGCACTCACTAATGACATAAAGACAGCAAGAAAACAATGATTCTTCCAAGGACACGTATTCTTTGGCAACAATTCTAACTTACACTTAAATGTGAAATCACATCCTGAATAACCATTACCATGGAGGATGTGAGTAATCAGAGCTTCCTGCTCAGAGGTAGCCCAAAGAAGTTGCCTTTAAAGCGGCTTGAGTTCAGTGGTTGAGAGTGAGCCTGGAACTGCTCTGTGGTACACAAAGAATAACTTGCCTTCAACTTTGTATTGACATTCTCTTGCTTCCTAATTGATAGGATTTTTAAAGTGGGAAAAAACCAAACTAGAAAAAAATAGGCCAAATATGCCCAAATTAAGAAACACAACATTAAGGTAGAAAAAGTAATAGTTGTGTTTTATTGCAACAGAAGAATGTGAGTTCTAATCACTTTGCTTTAATTTGCTGAAAACCAAATGTGAAAATAGCATTTTATTTCAAGCATTGGGAAATACATTTGTGTGCAATTTTTCCTATATTAATTATAATTACTATATTTTCTCATTCGCTTCACAATGTGAAAAAATGATAAATGAATAAGAACAACAACATGTTATTTGGTAAAAATAATAGCTTCTAGATTACTAGACATGTGCCAAAGTAAAGACATGGTGAAAAAAATTAATAAATTAAATGTAAAATGGATGGAACCCAGGACACTAAGCCTTTTTGGAGAGGTAGACTATGCTCTCAAAACAAGAGAATTGGAGAAAATATTTTTTAGTTGTGTTTCCTAATAATTCAGTTAATTTAACTAAACACAAGTAACATCTAATTACAATGATGAAGAATTTTTTTTTTTTTTTGCTACTTTTAGGTATTAAATCAGACCACAAGACTTGAACTTCAGCTTCTCGAACATTCCCTCTCTACAAGTAAATTGGAAAGGCAGATTTTGGATCAGACCAGCGAAATAAACAAGTTGCAAGATAAGAACAGGTAATCGAAGTACAAGTACAAGGATAAACTGTATACTTTTCTGATATGAAAAGGTGCCTCGCATAACTTATTTATTAGCTTCCAAAAGTGCTGACTTCTTCAAAGTATAGTTTAAAAATTGGATGTGTGTGAGAGAAAGGTAGGGAAGAAGTATTAACAACACTAAAATAGCATTGACTTTCTAAGAGGAGAATAAGCCAGAAAGTGTTGCTACTAGGCTCATACATGCACAGATTTATCACAAACAGCTTTCAACATGTCTCTGTGGTCAGTGAAGGGCTGCAGACAAGTTCTCTCAATCATACATGTGCCTCAGTCCTATTCCCCCTGTCACAATTAGGATAGTAGCTCTCTAAGGGTTATGCTTTGGGGTGTCTACCTCAAGGCCAGCTGTTCAAAATCACTAGCCGTTCTGCAGGCGAGAGGCTCTCTCCTGTGCACAGACTGACAGTCTGGAGAACTCACAGGAGGCAGATCCATTCTGTCCTGATGGGGCTGCCAAGAGTCACTATCAACTACATGGCAGTGAGAGCGAGAGTTTGGGGTGAGGGTAACTGTAAAACCCATAACCTCTTCAGGATTCCTTGTCAACACTAAAATTTATGTAATGCACCAGCAGTGCTCTGCAACTATGATTGCAAACTATTCAATCACACTGGAAGCATAAAAATTGTTTCTGAATGACCTGTCATGCATGGTACAGATACTAAAATGTACAGCTTGACTCAGGTGATTTAGTTAAAAAAAAAGTAGTAAATTTATATCTATAAGATTTCTAATTTATCAGCTGCAGAAATGGCATTTTCTTCTATAAATATGAAATGAAATATGATTCTAACGATTTTAGATTGACATCAGTAAATATTTAAGAAAGCTGCCATGATAATTTTGCATCTTTTAATGACTTCTGCATCATGTGTTTTTAGGCATTTTTTTCCTTGATAGATGTTACCTTAAAAAGTCAAATTTTGTATGTTTAAGACATACATAGCTTTATGATTTTAATTTATTGCTGTGAGGTTATCAAAACATCTATACTTTTACCATCTTGGACAATCATTCATAAAAACTTATCTCTGATTTTTTTTCTTAAACTCATAAAAAGTTGTGAGGTGTCTAATAGATCTACTTAAAAAAACCAAGAAGTGAATAAAGGGAAATAAGACATGATTCTAGCCTAATGTTGCATGGTGTCTTTCCACCACTCTAGGAAATGTGGACACTGACTAAATTCACAGTGGGAATAAATGCTTACTTCAAGTTTTTCTAATCAAACAAATGAGGACAATACATTTTCTCTGCACCTGAGACATACTCAGAAAGTTCTAATGTTTTAGGAGTTATATTCCACTAGCTCCTCATCTCAGATTAACAGAGGTTGTGGTCTATGATTATTTGCTTTCTTGTTTGTTCATCTGTTGTTGGAAACCCTTCAATCAATTCTGGCTCACAGTGTCAGAGAAGAACGGTCTTGTCAGACTGCAGTATTTATAGCAGATCACCATCTTGTTCTTCTTTGTTAGTGGCCTCAAAATAATTGTGAAACATCAAGATGTCATCACTGATAAAGTTCATTACTGGAGATAGCACAATTTATAAATGACTGAAAAAAGGAGAAGGATGTACCCTCCCTTTAAAACCAAACTTAGCACTGGGCAAATTCCTTTCTACTAATTTTTTTTCAGAGATTGGGCTTGACATCTTGCTCACTGTTTATCTACACCTGTTCCCTACATTGCGCAGTGTATTAACTGGTCTCATACAAACTGAACAAAGGCACTGTGGGGATAGTGGCTGCTGCTTTTACCGTAATTATCAGAGAAATCCCCTTATGCACTGAGACTACCCAGAGAAAGCGAGAGTTATTCTCAAATGCTACATTAAAAAAAAATTAGATAAACAGCAAAAATGGAACAAATCTTTGAGGAGCCTTACTGGCACAGTGTCATGCATCGGGCTCAGCTCTCTCTCTCTCTCTCTCTCTCTCTCTCTCTCTCTCTTTTTTTGGTGGCATCACTGCTCTGGTGGGAGTAGGAAGCCAGCCTTGCTTTTGGAAAGCTGCTGCTGGATTTGAGCCATCAACCCTGTGGGCTGCAATCCCACACACAGCCACTATGCCACCAGGGCTCAGCCGTCAGCTTATATTCTTAAGAGAAGAAAGGAGTCTAGTTTAAAAGAGAGGATTCGGTTCTAGTGTCAGAAGGACCTGGGGTAACTTATGCATCCACCTTGATGAGTGACTTTGGCATGCAATCTGTCATCATCTTGAGCTTTCAATTAGAAGCCCTGGTGGCACGGTGTTAAAGTACCCAGCTGCTAACTGAAAGGCCTGTGATGTGAACCCACAGGAAGATGCCGCCGGCGAGTACTCGAAAGAGGGCAGTCTTGGAACACGCTGGGGCAGCTGGACTTTGACAGGGGGCCACAGTAGAATGGCAATGGAATCTGAGATAATAACACTGATATCAACTATAATTAAGTTTTCTTAAGTTCCACTTTGTTATTAGGAGTTAGTTTAAATATATACACTTATTAGTCGATTTATTCCTCTGATCAACCCCAGGAGGCAGATAGTATTATTTTCCCTCTTTTACAGATGAGAAAATTGATGCGTGGAATGACTGATTCTGAAAACTGCGTAGAGTCAGAGAGCATTTCCCCTGGCTCTGAACCTAGGCAGTGTATTTTCCCTCCCTAGAAGTGTGAGGGGACTTCAATATAAGTTGTGAAGCAAGTCCATTTTCTTGTCATTCCACTTTCCCACTTTTTGAAGCCTCTCATATTTATCCCATAGCATTAAAATATTAGCTGCTACTCGGATTAATACTAAAATGCATGTTCATAATTCGAGAGAAGGTGAAAGTTCTACCAGATGATTCAGTCTAACTCAAATATGCTGTCCTCAAAACCCAGACTGACACTCACACACACACGCACACACATACACACTCCACTTTTCCCATGGAATCAAACCTGACTCATAGGAGACAAATGAAACCCAAGAGAACTTCCCCTCTTGGTTTCTGGTCCTGTCACTGTTTGTGGGGGCGGAGTCTCACATTTCTCCTCAGGCGCTTCTGGTGGGTTTGAAGTGCTGATCTGGAGGTTAGGAGCCTAACATTCCACTGCACCACTAGAGATCCCTTCTCTTTCTTTCTCTCTCTCTCTCTCTCTCTCTCTCTCACACACACACACACAACTTTATAGCGTGATTTTCTTTACAGTTATGACAGCACACTGTTCATATATAGTTCCTATAATAATCTTCAAATAGTGACACAGAAGTAGAAACTCAATACAAAATATTTCATCAGAACTGTGAAGATAGGGCTGAGCCCCGCCCCCCCCCCGCCCCGTGGCATAGTGGTTGAGTGCGGGACTGCGGCCCACTGGCTTGGAGGTTCAAATCCAGCAGCCGCTCTCCAGGAGCAAGGCTGGGCCTCCCACTCTCACCAGAGGACAGTGATATATTTTTTAATAAAAAGAAAGAATTGTGAAAATAATTATATTTCTGTACTGCTCTTGACTTTGATAATAATCAGAATAGCTTTCACTAATAATGACTTTCATTTCCAAGTTTCCTAGAGAAGAAAGTCCTAGATATGGAAGACAAGCATGTAGTTCAACTACAAACCATAAAAGAGGAGAAAGATCAGCTGCAGGTGCTAGTATCCAAGCAAAATTCCGTTATTGAAGAGCTGGAAAAACAATTGGTGACTGCCACTGTGAATAATTCAGCTCTTCAAAAGCAACAGCATGATCTAATGGAAACAGTTCATAATTTATTGTCTCTGGTGTCAACAAATCGTAAGTAAAGTGCCCATTCCTCCTCCCCAACACCCACAGTTTTAATAGTCCTTGGTCTGTGAACTCTTAAGTCCTGAGCAAAAAAGTCATCTTTCAATGAAAGTATGGTTTTCTTTATATACAGACTGTGTCTAGATCATGAACGAGTCCTGCTCCTTCGTCTGCTTATTTTTTAAAGTTGAATTTACATGTAACTTGGAATACTCAGATACAGTTTGCATCTTATATCAGGTATTACACCATAACAAGTTTATCCAATTCTATTTAAGGTAGAAGATTTAGAAAAATAGTTCATTATAGCTAATATGAAGTACTTGCATTATATTTAATTGATAACCAAAAAAAGAAAGCCTAGATTACATATATCCTTGATAATTAAAATGAAAACATGTCGAAAGAGTAAATTTGGGGATAAAGATTGGAAAACTTGTCTATTTCTTTGCTTAGTATAAGGAGTCAAATGTAATAAAAAGGGCCATGTCTATCAATGGCCGAGTCAAGAAGTAAAACATTTCTCTCTGTTCATGAACACTATCCAAATGCTTTATTATCTGTTTGCAAGCAGCTAAGAGCTCCGTGGTGAAGGAAGAACAAATCATTTTCAAAGACTGTGCTGATGTGTTCAAATCTGGACTTAAGAAGAGTGGCATCTACACATTAACATTTCCCAATTCTACACAAGAGAAAAAGGTAGGGGACTTCCCTCCCCTTTTACTCCCTGGACTTGAAATGGATCGTTCATTACAGGCTCAGCGTGTACTTCACACTCCAGTTTCCACTGCAACTTGAGGCAAAGAAGACACACAGTTTGTGACTGCCTACCTTACAGGAAATGCTTGCCAAGGGTTGTAAGTTCTATCTTCCTACATAGCATACTGGCTTTGTCTATCCATGATATAGACATACCTATACTATCTCCCACAGGGAATACATTCTCCTCGAATTTCGTTCATTTTCCTTGAAGTGCCAGACTCAATTCATTTTCTTTTCTTTTTTTTTTTTGTTGTTTTTTTTTGGCATCACTGTCAATTCATTATCAAGAAAATATCTTCCAAATATTTCTGTTGTGTAACAATGGTATTCCGTATGTGCGGGGGGGATAGGGGTGGTGGTGGATTAAAGACTGGTTCATTTTGCAACTAATTCAAGTGTAATGTTCTTTGAAAACACCATTGTGGCATGGTGTGCAGAAATGATCCATGGATATTTCCTATTTTATTACACAGGATATTAAAAAGTCAAGTATTCAACCACAGCCATTTATAAAAAGTAATACATTTTCTTGATTTATCAAAGGCATCCTTAAAGGAAATTAGCTTTATAAAGATTTAAATAGTGAGTTTGTGACTATGAAGAATATAAGGACTATTAGTGCAATTTGTTATCACTGTCTTAATCTATGCCAGGGCACTAGCAATTTTAGCCATCTTTGGTTTTTTTACTCTCAGTGCAAATGCTCACAGGAGTGCTACAGGCCCATGGTGTCTTAGTGTCATTATGAAGACAGTTTTGATCTTCTGGACACAACGCAAGACTCTCAGGACCCCTCAGGGATTTGTGAGCCACATGGTGAGAACCGTCAGTGATGGGTGCCCTCTATCTCATCTAAAATAGTCTGATGGACATAAAATACATCAAAGATACGGAGTATATGTCAATCTGCATGCTCAATTACTGCATGCAAAGTGAATAAACAACCAGAACTCATCAAGAGAAGCTATTACATCGCTTAATTCAATTTATAGTTATCTTGAATTTCTCAGGAAATATTTCTCCTGAAGTTGCTTTTCTGAGATCTGAGATAAGGGGGGGATAAAAGTGGCTAGTCTTCCAGAGACTACATCAATGTGGCTTCTCTTCAGAAATTGTATGATACAATATGGAATTCAGATTACAAGAAATTATTTTTTTCATTATGTGAAATGCAGTTGGAATGTTGAAGTGTAGGATGGCAATATAAGTTAAATCTCTATGGGTATGTCTATGTCTTTATAAAGTCAAAACCTATAAAAAGACATTGGCTACTGTATTAAGAGAAAAACTATAAAGAATACTCGGGAGTATTTTGGGGGTTCATTTATTTTCTTTTTTGGGGGGGAGGGCATCACTGCCCTCAGGTGGTGGGAGTAGGAGGCCCAGCCTTTGCTCTGTGGAGCTGGAATCGAACCTCCATCCCAGTGGGCCGCAGTCCCACGCACAACCACTACGCCACCGGGGCTCAGCCCTCAGTTATTTTGTATATTTAACACGGTATGAAAGAAAAATGTACATACAAATCAGGGCTTAAATATTGTGCTATTCAAGATAACACTGTCCAAAGACAGCTCCAGTTCATTCATTTTTCTGAATAAACCTTGAAAAATCAAGAAATGTACACAGTGTTCCACTGGCAGTCAAGTCACTATCCCCCAAAGTGCTGTGTTGTAGGTAAGAAAGTAACCCATGGATTCTATACTGGGGTCTTGCATACTTTAGTGAGGTTGTTCTCATGAAAATTCTTCGCCAAGTCACATTATTATCTCTCTCCAGACGTCTGTGTCCTTGTGATGCAGTGATACTGGGAACAGTGGAGAACAGTGGAGAAGGATGGAAGATACAGTAAAACGGGAAAGCTACCAGGACAAACTTAGAGCGAACACTGTTAACCTTAGAGTAGTCTCACACTGCAGAATATGTCTTTCTGAGAGCAAGAATCCCCACCCGTGTATACTACTACAACCCAATGATGTCAATGAAATATTCTGCACAAGGGTAAAAAGATTTATTGTATTCTGGGATTCTGTAAATCCACGTCATGGCTTTTGACACATTAGGATTAATATTCCTTTTAAATATTTGTAGTAGGCTGAGCCCCGGTGGCGTAGTGGTTGTGTGCAGGACTGTGGCCCACTGGGATGGAGGTTCAATTCCAGCAGCGGCTTCACAGGAGAAAAGGCTGGGGCTCCTACTCCCACCAACAGTGATGTCTCAAAAGCCAAAATAACAAAAACAAACAAACAAAAAAGAAATAAATAGAATATTTGTAGTAAAAGCAACTTATTTACACAACAGGGAAAATTTGAAAATTTTATAAAACAAATGGTTTAGATTAAGTTACCTCTAAATTCCCTTCCAGATTTTGAATGCTATAATCTCACAATCTGATGCAGAAGGGGAAAAGTCAGATGTGCTTGGGTTTAAATTCCACCTCTGGCTATTTAGGATCCTGAGCAAATCATTAGATCTTTCTGAACCATAGACTTCCTACTCTGAAACATGACCATGATGCTTCCCATCTTGAAAAGCCACTTCCTGGCTGTGGTCATGAATACACAGCACCAAGTCCAGCACTTGGTACTTAACATACATTCCCTAAACAGTGATAATTATCATTCTGCCTGCACAAGCTAGACAACTAAATGGGCATTTATTACAAACATTAGAATATGCTTTTGCTAGTTAGAGACACAATGGAGGCCTTCACTTAATTTAACAGAATATTTGAATCCTAATTTTAATCTATTTGCATGCTATCGAATCAGTCATATAACTATGGCCTCAGAGTTGAGGCATAACATCCAAATCAAGCATTACTTACTGGAAAACATCACGCTTTAGAGTAAGATGTGAGGTCTTTGAGCCATGCAGCGGCATGCTCAACAAAAGTAGTAATTACATGCAAAGAGATTGGAATTGGGAAGCTTGATGCCTGGAAAATTATCTGAGGACTTCTGCCTCTCACATCCAGCTCGACTCAATGTCCTCATTTCTGTTAGTACTTTTTGGCTCTGTGGATAATTTACTCATTTAACCCCAAAACTTAGGATTTTTTTTGTTTGTTATATTTTTGTTTTTAAGTAAGTCCTTAAAAAAATCTGGACAGAGTATTTAAAAATCTCATCATGCCAGTAATAAAGTTAATCGGAACAGGGACAGTTCAGATCCTGTAGGCACTGGCAGTGAATCAAGCAAAACCCCTTGAGTCTCTGTACTGAATTCCCTCACAAGATAAACTCACCAGCCTACCTAGGACAGCTACTGATTGAAAGTTCAGTAACTTCATGCCCACCAAAAAAAAAAAAAAAAAGTTCAGTAACTTCACAATCGTGATTCTGGCAATAGAGAGTAAAACCTCTTTGGAACAAGGATAGTTTGTTGCCATCAGGTTAAGTTAACTCCTGGTGCTCTCATATATATATCACAGTAGAACTGGACGCCGTAAGATTGCGGCCGTCTTTCATCTATGGAGTAGATCCCTAAGCCTTTCTTAGGCTCTGGGTGGGACTGAACCATCAACCTTTGGGTGAGGAGAAAAGTGCATAGTGTTTGTTCCACCAAGAGATCCTTGGGAACAAGATCTGTACTAAAAATATCAAATCTTTCGACTCATCAGGACACCTCTGTTGGCTATGGAAAAGCTAACTTCTCTGTACAATCATGAATCCCACTCAGACCTTTGAAATTTACTAATATAGTTTAGTAAACAGATTTTTTAAAAAGATGTACTGATTGACACAAGCAGTACTGCCCATTTTGTGGACCACAGGCAATTAAAGGCCGTGTTATTCATGAACTGATTTTCAACTTGGCATTGTATTGAGGGACTTTTACCCTATTAACAAAAGGCTAAATTTCTTTATCTGAGGTAGCATTACGGTATAGAAGGGCGGAAAAAAATCACATAGTTGGAATTAGAGAGCACTTGATCAAATCCTGTATGTGACTTTATAGCTATGTGTCAAATCAAATCAATCTAACTTTTACCAAACCAATTCTTTTCTCAAAGATTAATAAGGGTCACAGCATAGTTGCTATGAAATTAGTCTCAGAAACCCACAGGGGCCTTCCAACGGGGTTGCTATGAGTTTGAATAGGTTCAAAGGCAATGAATTTAGTTTGTTTTCAGATAGGCAAAGTGAGGTGGCCAGGTGGCTTAGTGGTCTATGTAGTGTGCTGCTCACCACAAGGTCAGCAGTTTGAAACCACCAGCCCCCTCAGTCCCCTCAGAACCAAAAATGAGAGTAGTGATACCAGAAGGGCAAGTGAAAGGTGGTGGGGAGAAGGGGGAGCCGATCACAATGATCTACATATATCCCACCTCCAGGGGGATGGACAACAGAAAAGTTGATCAAGGAGACATCGGACAGTGTAAGACATGAAAAAATAGTAATAATCTATAAACTATCAAGGGTTCATGAGGCTGGGGGGGGGGGGAGTGGGCGGGGAGATGAGCTGATACCCCAGGCTGAAATAGAAGGAAAATGTTTTGAAAATGATGATGGTGACATGGACAAATGTGCTTGACACAATAAATGTATGTCTGGATTGTGGTTAAGAGCTATGAAAGTCCCTGATAAAATGATTTTTAAAAAAGTTACAGTCTGAGAAATGCACCGGAGGAGTTCTATTCTGCTCTGCAGGGCTTCTGCGAGTCACAAGTGGCTCTACCGGAATTGACGGCAGTGGGTTGGGGGTCGGCCTGTATATGCAAAGTAGGTGGCACAGTTCTTGGAATAAACTATTGTGCAGTTTATCTGTGATGACTTCAAAGTTATGATTTAGCAAAGGTAAGTATTCACAATAATATCAATAACGGGTGATAAGGTGCTATAAAATATTTAATTTAAAATAGAGAACTCTTTTTTAGTATTTTATAATACATGTGTTTTTTAGGGCTGAGCCCCGGTGGCATAGTGGTTGTGTGTGGCACTGTGGCCCATAGGATTGGTGGTTCAAAGTCAGCAGAAGCTCTCCAGGAGCAAGGCTGGCCCTCCTACTCTCACCAGTGTGCAGTAATTCCCCCCCACCCAACACACACACAAAATAATACATGTGCTTTTCTCTGTTTCTTCAAATATACCGATCACTGGAGAAAGCGCTATCTGGGCAAAAGGACGTCCTGGTGTGTCTGGAAATAGAGAGGGCCCTGGAGAGCAGAAGCTCGTGGTCCATCTGCCAGCTCTGGTTTTGTCACCAATGTGATATCTGGCAGCAACTTTACTTTCCTCATAGGCAAGATCAAAGAATACAGTTAGGTACTGTCTAAATCTCATTTAGACCCAAATCATTAAGGGTCTAAATAGTCCAAACAGAGTGGCTGGCATTTGTACTCACACTGCCAAAAGCTATCCCGTTACTCTCAAAAAGAATATGGAAAATTCCAAATCAATGCGACTTTAAAAGATAAACAAAGGAAACCTTTTAAATTCGGTTTGACCAGCAACTTTAATATTTGGTCCCTTGTACGCTGTAGGGAAGTCCTCTCACTTTCTGGAGCACTTTCTTGTTCTACTATAATCTCATTATTTAGAACTATTTATGTAATCTTATTTTCAGGGGTTTTTAATTTCATAATAAAACTCCAGCTGAGTTTAAATTGAGCATGTATGCACTTAGCCCAAGAAAGAATTTTGTGTCCTGAACTAAGTTTAAACCTACTGAGTTTAAAAACAGAAATAAAGTGAGCTGGGGGAGAAATGGCATGGGCAGGGAGCAAAGGACAAAGAAGCGTGCACTCATAGTCTGTGGGGTTGAAGGCTGCCACGTGAGGCTCTGGTCACATGTCCCACCCTGGGTACATGAAACCTAACGTTCCCGGGTACTCAGCAGTGCCCAGAGAGATCTGATGTTCATTCCACACAGAGGAATCCGAAACAGCTCCATAGCATAAGGACCTTATTAGGGGACTCCATAATGAGAGACAGCTCTCAGGGGCGGCATGGCACAGGCTAGCATTCCAGATTCTGAGGTGGTCTCCCATTGGTGAGAGATAGGAGGTTAGGGGAAAACTATGATCAGAGGTCCCTGGGAAGTTTAAACACTTCTGAACTTGACTTCTGGTGGTTGAAAGCTTCCAGAGGTGCTTTGGAAGACCGGAGCGGTCATCAGCTTTGGAGAGGTTGCCGTCTGCGAGAGCCAAGGAACCCTTCTTTCCCCTCCTCTGCCCACCTGGGGCTACGGAGGAGTAGAGGGCACCTAGCACACCCATCATGTCCTCTTTTCAATAAGTATCTAGAAAATGGTAACCTTTGGAGTCAGAATTGGAGTGGTTCTTAGCTTGAAGTAGAGGCTATCAAGAAGTGTACTAGAAAGTATTGCTTTTATCAACATATCATATTTGTACTGTTATTGCTAAGTTGTTAAACTATCATTGTAAATGCACCATTTTCAATTCATTGCAAAACCTTCTGTTACTTGAAAGACTACAAAGATTTTCCCTCATTACTTGTTCCAGAAAACTTAATGAGCACCAGTCTTCTTCTAGGTATCGAGACTCGTCTTTTCTCTGCTATTTTAGACCCAATTACGTAATTATGCCCTTGTCATTGGCAGGCTTTCTGTGAGATGGAATCAGGTGGTGGTGGATGGACAGTTATTCAGCGACGTGAAGATGGCAGTGTTGATTTTCAGAAGACTTGGAAAGAATATAAATTGGTATGGAAATTCCTGAAAATCATCTGAAAATACATTGTTTCCTTTGTGAAAGTTAGTTTTTAAAATCTGATAAAACTTGAGTTAATTACTTTTGACAAAATTTTATTAGTGTTTTTTGACATCAGTTCTTAAAGAACTGCCATATCTGCATAATATAAACTACATATTAAAGCAAAGCCATGCGAACATCAAGCAATTGTCTTTAAAGGCAGGTTCCGTAATGGTCAGTAAGGCAATTATTCCATAATACTTACATGACAAGTCAGTATCTTTCCATCTGATGATTCCTCAGGTTTTTCGATTATTCCAGTACTATTTTTCTTTTAATAACAGCTTAGTTTCTGAAAATGGACCCTTTAAAAATCGACATCCCTAAGTGAAAGAACCCTAATTTTAATATTAAAATTAAAAAACAACCTCACTGCCATTGTGTTCATTCTAAATCTTAGTGACCCTCTAGGACAGGGGAGAGCCGCCTTTGTGTGTTTCCAAGGCTCCACATCTTGGCAGAAGTCGAAAGCCTCATCGTTCTCCCATGGGGTGACAGGTAGTTTTGAAGAGGTGACTTTGTGGCTAGCAACACAGTGCATAACCCACTGTTACTCCTGTTACTTTTCATATCTGCTGAAAATTTGACAGGTATTCTATCTAAGTTGAGAGATTGTTGATTTCAAAAGTATATCTCAAAAACTGATGAAGTAATAGACTCTTACATCTTGTATTACAGGGCTTTGGTAATCCTTCAGGAGAGTACTGGCTAGGCAATGAGCTTGTTTCCCAACTGACTAACCAGCAGCGCTATGTACTGAAAATACAGCTTAAGGACTGGGAAGGAAATGAGGCATACTCATTGTATGAACATTTCTATCTCTCGAGTGAAGAACTCAACTACAGGTACGTAAATAATATGCCAATGGAAGTAATTTAAAGCATTTATTGGGTCATTGCTCCAGAAAATGGAAACTACCTGTTATTAACCAGGATCTACACTCTTCTTATAATATTTTAAATGAAAAACAACAAAAGGAACCTAAAGATATCTGTTGTTTCTTTTCTGTGTTCTTACTCTAAGAGAATCTCTGTTTTAAAATAGACACTTTTGTTATTATATGAATAATAACGAAAACTTTGAGGACAAAGGCGTTTGTTGCACTGGATTTTTTTTTATCTTCAAAGCCTAAAAGAATGCTACCTTGCAGGTAACAAGCATGCAAAAGTTTAGAATAAGTTAAATTGCCCTATTATGATATGTCATAATAATATCGTAACATATGACCACCTCAGTTTCTTTCTTTTACAATTATAAGAGCTGAATTTTTCTTTTAACAGTTTAAAGAGACTGACTGGGTTCGATTTAATATCAAGGTTAGTTACTAAATGTAAAACGGACAGAATTTGATGGGATGATCAATTAGTCAACTCCTCTATTATGAAAATCTATGAAGTTCATATCATTTTGGGTAGGCAATAACCTTGCATATCCATGACTTAGAATTTAGTTTCTGGTTCTACAATTCTAAGAGCAGCAACAAGGAACAGCAAAAGGAATGAAAAGGCCAGCCCAATTTACTACCGAAGACAGATGTACCTAAGCGACCACATACTCTTGTAGATGGTGTTACATAAAGTACACAGAGCTACTCAGACATTCACATGTAACGGTGGGAGAAAGCTGTTCAGAGAGGATGTACCAGAATGCACAAGTCACCCACAAAATGCGAAAGACATCTACACAGCACACACAGCGTGACAACTGGTGATCTCCCTATTCATAAATGCCCTCAAAGACCATCTCCATCTCTTTAATGATGAACCCAGACTTTCTGCTCAGCAGAAATTTAGATCTAAATAGTTCAGAAAATAAATATTACTTTAAGCTCCAAAAGCGGACTTCCTAGCAGAGGGTCACGGTGAGCAACACAGAGAACCTGTCTGAATGTGAGAGTGCCAAGACAGCTACCTGAAAATTACAAACTGTCAGTGCGCCCACTGTGTCAGCAGCTCGTGAATGTCTTCTAGAAAGGTGGCTTACACTAAGCAATGACAGGATATATATTTTTTTAAATCAGTGAAACAAACTGAATTTTCATTCTAGAACTAGCAGGACTCTCTCGGAGAGGCAACCTCTAAGAGGTGATCAAACCGATAGGTGTTTGCCCTCATGGTATTTCCAAGGTGACTTCAAAGAGAATAAAACTTCAATGACTGTGAAAAAACAAGTGGCCTGTCATGATTTTACCTCCAAGTTAAATATTTTTTCAACTGGAAACAGTTAAGAGTTGACAAAAGTGGAATTAAAACAAGCAAAACAACAAAAAAAAAGAGTGACAGATTAGACTGTTTGTGCAAGACGGATTATAAAATGGGTCATTAAACTTCTGTGCTGACATTATAGAAGTATTTGAAATGGTGATGATTTTTAATGGGTATTTCTTTAATAAACACAATTGATATTTGGATATGCCATTACAAAACTGGCTTATAGCTTAGTTTCATTTAGTTGGCCATGTGAAATGGAAGTACAGTTTAGAAGGACTGGGCAGTGCTTTATTCTACAGCACACACAGTGGCTATGAGTCGGAACCCACTCGCTGGCCCCTCATAACCTCGAACAGAGATTTGACAGCTGAAAACTATTTTCCCGATAAAGGTGATATGAAGGTGCTAAAAGAATGATGGTGTGGCACTGAGCCCCGGTGGCGTAGTGGTTGTGCACGGGACTGCGGCCCACTGGGACGGAGGTTCAATTCCAGTAGTGGGGCTGGGCCTCCTACTCCCACCACCAAAGAGCAGTGATGGCCCCCCCCCCAAAAAAAATGAATGATGGTGTGACTATAAACTTTTAGCATCTAAAATGTTTCAGAACGCCTACTACATGTAGAAAGTATTTTCTTTAATATATCCCCTGCAGGGAAATGGAAAAAATGCGTGTTACAAAAACAGGATTAAAGCACCAGTAATTCTTTTCAACAAAAGAACTATCCATACATTCAAATATGAAAGGGGTCACTTTTCACACGGCAGGCAGGCAGCTCCACATCCATTCCGGCAGTTACTTATCAACAGGAGACTTAATTATGAAATGCCGCTCTTCCTTCACTCTACTGTTACATCATAGCATGTGATACCAATTTCAAGCAATTTTAAGAATGTAGCTATTTTCAATCAGATTTTTAAAAATCATTTTATTGGGGGGCTCATACAACTCTTATCATGATCAATACATACATCAATTGTATGCAGTCCACATTTGCAAGTTTGTTGCCATCATCATTCTCGAAACATCCCCCTTCCACTTAGGACCTCAGTATCAGCTCCGCATATTTCCCCTCCCTCCCCACTCCCCCATGAACATTGAACAATATACAAATTATCATTATTTTGTCATATTGTACGCTGTCCAATGTGTCCCTTCATCCACTTCCCTGTTGTCTGTACTTCAAGGAGAAGGTTATATGTAGATCCCTATAATTGGTTCCCCCCTTCTACTCTTCCTTCCCTCGACCTTCCTGGTATCACCACTCTCCTGAAGGGATCCTCTGTCCTGAATTCCCCTTGTTTCTAACTCCCATCTGTACCAGTGTGCATCCCCTTGTCTAGCTGGATTTGTAAGGTAGAATTGGGATCATGACAGTGGGTGGGAGAAAGCATTTAAGAACTAGAGGAAAGTTAGATATTTCATTGTTGCTACACTGTACCTTGACTGGCTCTTCTCCTCCCTGCTACCCCTCTATAAGGGGATGTTGCTTCACCTATTGATGGACTCTGGGTCCCCAATCTGTACTCCCCCTCATTTATAATGATATAATTTTTAGTTCTTTGATGTCTGACACCGGATGCCTTCGACACCTTGTGGTCACACAGGTTGGTGTGCTTCTTCTATGTGGACTTTGTTGCTTCTGAGTTAGATGGACACTTATTTACTATCAAGCCTTTAAGACTCCAGATGCTATATCTTTTGATAGCTGGGCATCATCAGCTTACTGCATCACATTTGCTTATGCACACACTTGTCATCAGTGATCATATGAGGAAGGTGGGCATGCAATGTTATGATTTTTAGTTCTTAAGCCTGACAACTAAACCCTTTGACACTTTTGACACTTGGATTTCTTTTAAAGTACCTTAAAAATATTGGGCTATCCCTAAAATCAAAGAATCTTGAACTACACAACCTCCCTCCCAGAGACTAATAAGTAATAGTATGATCCTTTATTCCACTTGCCCTTGGGGATATTGAATGGGTTCCATGAGTTCTCAGAAGTGCTTAAAAGAAACAGCACAGTTAAAAGGAGGAAACATGAAAGAAACCGTTCATCTCAATTCCACCAACGAATAAAGAGAAGACGTTAGAAAGAAACTAAAGTGCTTCAAAATATCAAAGATGTTTATAACTTAGTGTATTGCTATTTGGCAGCAGGTACTGAGAAACTAGCTAGAGGTCAGTCCTACTTTTGAAACATGCAATCGTGTTCAAAATTCAGTCAAATCATTAGGATGCAGTCTCTCAAGATTATTCTGCCTTTAAAGAAAAAATTTCCCCCAAATATAAGCGAGTAAATAGCATAAAAGTCACTTAGGATCAAAGCTTATTTGTGGGATTCAATTTGGCACCTGAATTTTGAACTTTTCATGGTAACTTTCTCCCTAAACAAAGATTTTTTAATAAGGGGTGAATCCAGGTAGAAATAAGAGAGAGGTGGTGTTAAGTCTATTAAAATCCTAGTCCCACCACACACACGTCCCTGTGTCTGAATGCCAATGAATTTACATATACAAATAAGGATGACCTCTTAGGATTGCTTCCAGAATCACTCTAGGTGAAAGAGCCTGGCCTGGCTTGATGAGGAGGTATTGTGGAAGTGATCCTTTTCCTGTTGTTTCTGCTTTCCTTTCCAACACCAGCTCTTAGAAATTTTATTCCAGTCACAGGTAGTGACTGGCAAAGCTTAGCAGGATTTGCAAAGATTTGAATCATGTGGAGACGTGAAGTAAAATTCTCTTGCCAACACCACAGGGCAGTGTTTGGCAGGATTCACGTCCTCTTTCCATCTCCCTTTATCTTTGTGCCCATACAATTAGGACAACGATCCACCTTCCCGGAGTGCCACTCTACATGTTAACATACGATCACATTGCTTACATTCACATTCCATAGCAGGCACCCTGGTATAATAGCAGGTTATGTGTTGGATTGATAATCACAAGGTCAGCAGTTTGAAACCACGAGCTGTTCCTTGAGAGAAAGAGGAGGGTTTCTGCTCCAAGGAAAGGTTTATAGTCTTGGAAGCCTCTGAGGGCAGTTCGATGGTCCTGTTGGGTCACTATGAGCTGGAATCACCTCAATGGTAGAGAGTTCTCTGAGTTACACACTGTAACATGCTCTACCCTGTATTGCACGTACCTGCCAGGAGAACTTTTTTTTTTTTTGATGTAGTGTTATAGGAAATTTTAAGACATACATATGCTTTCCTTCCCTTCCCATATACCCATCTTAACATACAAGTCAACCGTGTTTTATTTTTTGTAATATTCTAAGACTATGCACCATGATCTAGCATCTAACATAATATAAGGTCCCAATAAGCCGGAAACCACTCTTGGAAGTGAATTTCATTTTGAGCTTGAAGATAATATTGTATTTATTGGTTACTCCGAGTCTAACAGGTTTATAATGATTTTCTGTGTGTTCCAAAGCCTTCAAACCCAAATCCAAAATCATGTTGCCGATACCCTGCTCCTCCCCTTCTGCTCCCAGCCCCAGGCCCAAATAATCATGTTTGAAGTTAGCTCAGGACTCTCAGGTGCTGTTGATTGGAGACCTGGGCCAAGCATACCCGCACAGAGGTCATTCTGTGTTACATTTGCTCTGTTTATCTAAAAACAGCAGGAAAACAATTTATCAAGCTGCACAGTCCCTGCTGATGTTCGTGCGAGTGACATGCATTGACGGTTTTATCAAAACATTCCTCTTTGTCTAAGGATTTGATAAGTTGGTTCCTGTTTATGCTAGTGCAAATATTTTGTTCAGAGTATGCATCTGTACACTAACCAGAGAACACAGATTTTATCAATAGGGATTCTTCATTCTAAGGCTTGCTACTACTGCAAATCAATAATCCAAACCAATTAAATCTTTTTTCTCTTTCTCCCTCTCTCCCCCCTTCGTTTGCATGCTTACAGGATCCACCTTAAAGGACTTACAGGGACGGCCGGCAAAATAAGCAGTATAAGTCAACCAGGAAATGATTTTAGTACCAAGGATGCAGACAATGACAAATGTATCTGTAAATGTTCACAAATGCTAACAGGAGGTAGGGATGACTTTTCTCTGTTTGTCTTGGCAAGGGTGATTTTGACTGAGCAAAACGCTGGCTGTTTGGATTTTGGAATGCTGTTGGTGGTAATGCTCATAAATAGACAAAAGACCATCGTTCACGCAAGAATGAAACGCAGAATTCTCAGCACGCCAACTGTCTCTCTCCGAGACCTCTGATACTGGAACATCTGATACTCTGCAAGCTCACTTGTACCTGTGCTTGTGGAACATGAACACGGCAGGGAGATGATTTAATTACATTAGGTTTTAATTAAAAAAAAATCGAAATGACAAAACAAGGATAAGGCTGCCTGCCAACTGCTCACAGACTGACAATCTGCTTCCATAAAGATTTCCATAGGGTCACTGTGAGTTGGAATTGACAGTGAGTTATGGATTGGAATATGGAAGCATCTTCACTGAACAATTTATGGTTCAAACCAGAAATTCTGTGTTGTCTGATTAGGAAAGGGATGACTTTCTAAAAGACATAAAGCATTACCACCATCGGCTCCACTCACTGCCAGGGAGCCGGTGCTGCCCCACAGCAACCCCACAAGGTGGGGTCATAACACTTCCTAGGGTCTTTGAGGCTCTCAATCTCTATGGAAGCAGGCAACGACATCTTTCTCCCTGCTGTTGGGTTTGAACTGCTGACCTGGTAATTAGCAGTCCAAAGCACAAAGAATCTAATTAACTAACTTGTGTGTGCAGGGAAAAAAAATTAAAATGAGTGATTACCTATTTTTAAGGAAGGCTTTCCTTGTTAGACCTCTCTTGCTTTCCACCTTTGATATCAGATAGATCTTAAAAATGAAAGTGGAAACCATACTTTCATACAAATGATCTATTGGGGGGGGGGGCAATCACTGCCTCTGGTGGTCACGGGAGCTACCCAGTGCTGCTCCTGAGAGCTGCCGCTGGGTTTGAACCGCCAAGCCCGCGGGCTGCAGTCCTGCACTCAACCACTTATGCCACCGGGGCTCAGCCCCAAACAATCTATTTTAATTTACTCAAAATGGGTATGGAATCTGAAACATTTCAGAATTCAATGATCAAAACCAATTGATGGAAAACTTATTGGACTGATTTTTGAAAGTTAAGAAAAATGAACCAGTTAGTAGTCACTGAGACAAGAAACTATCCTGACAAATGCGTCAAGTGAGTCCTTGAAAACATTGAGAGATTTAAAACAATAATGATCATGCTGCCAATAGTGCAAACAGAATATAAAGAAAAGCAGTAAATTGGCAAGACTTAATTTGTAGAAACCATAAATTATGTTATCAAGAATAATTCAAGAAAACCAAGAGTAGGAGCCGTGGTCAATATGTTTCATGAACAAAAGTCACTGAATAAACAAGTGAGGGAAAATACTGACAGAATTTGGCTCCATTAAAAGCATTCCTTCATGTGGTCATTAAAGAATATAATTACAATTTGTTAACAGAGGACTTTCCTAGTAGCAATAATTACTTCAATGAGATAGTTATCAATATGATTTTTTTGCTAGTCTATTGATTTTAATGAATGCTGTTTGTTTTCTTCATCCTTTCATTACAACCTTTTTGTTTGTTTTTGACAGCCATTTTTAAAAGTCAGATAAAGGGGGGGGGGGGGCGCTAATCTACCAGGTCACTCCTTCTCCCTGCCTGATTTGACATTCCCGTACACTGAACGCAGCGGGTTGTTTCAGAGGACGGTGGTTTTCAGACCACCCGTGTATTAGGAACTACTCAAGCGAGTAAGAGAATTGAAATAATAGCCAAGGAAACATATATTTATTTACTCAAATCGAGATTTAGAGTCTGAGAATGAAATTGAAAAAGATACTTGGAAGAAGAGAAGGCAGCCCAAGAGAGGAAAATGGGGTCTTTGACTAATGAAAAAGGCCAAAATTCCAAGCAATGTACTGGACCACTAATATAATGCCCTAATGATCAGCTAGATTCTGACAAGAACAAGAATTCTAAAATTAAACCAAACTGACTCCAGAATGGACAAGCTTATAAATCTGTACCAGAGATTGCTTGAAAATGTTAAAGAATTATGGGTAACACACATGAACTAGTTATATTAACCTCTCTCTACATTAATCTACAGTTTACATTAATCTCTAGCAACTTAAATTCATGGAGCTGGTCCCATTTTAACAATTTAGGAACAAGTGAAAATATCACAGATGCATGTTAAAGAAGGTTTGGGTTTTTTTTAAAAGCAAATACATACACACACATATTAAAGCTGTCAAATCAATATGTTTCCTTTCTCTGAAGTAACTGTACTGAGTTTCACTCACATTCTTGCTTCTTACACTCTGTATATAGACATCTACCCATATAGTCTACTTTGAAAACTTAAAACAAATATTATTATTCTCTATGCTGTTCCTTTAATGTAAAATTTTTGAGATGTAGTGACATAAACATTATAGATTTAGGTCATTCTTCACTGTCATAATCCAAGGCATCTAGCCTCCTTCTGTTTTTAAGACTAAAGTTCCAAGCCTTGCCAATAAGGTGTCTATCAAGAAAGACTCCCCCAGCCTCCTGTGCTGTGTGCCTCTCACTCTTACCCCCCACCTCCGGGCTTTACTTCTACACTCCTGCTTCTAATTCTCTTGTCCTCCTAGAACGTAGAGACTTCAGTCTTATCTCACCCCACTGCATACTTGAAATTGTAAATTTTATTTTATTTTTGGTAGAGAGAAGGGAAAGGTGAATTAGCCCCGTCTGCCATGTTACTGAAGTCATAAACTAATCCGGAACCATCAGACAGCCAAACAGCTTTTTTCTCTCATTCATGTAGTAATATCGTGCAATCTAAATTCTGAGACTGAACTTTACACATAATACAAGTGATAAAGAGTAACCAAAGGTTGTTAAAAAAAAAACATTTGCCACAATGGAATTATTACCCAATCTGTATGAAAATAGAAAACTTTTTGGTCAAAGCTCATTGATCAATGCAATATATTCTATGTTCACGAATACTTACATATGCCTTACATATTCTATATTCACGAATCCTTACATATTTTTAATGCATACAATGGAACTAAAGGGTTGCCTGGGTATTCCTAGCTTTATGGAAAATACCTGGGAGGCACAAATGTTTCAGCACTTGAACACTAGTCAAAGGAGGGCAGCTGGAACCAGCTTAGGAGCCTTAGAAGAAGCAGACTCAGAAGTCTGCTTTCGAAAGGACACAGGCTTGCAAACTCTATGCAGCACTTCCATTCTGCACACGTGGGGTCTCCCGCTTCAACTCAAGAGCAGCTAATCACAAACGGGGAGTCGGTTCGTATTACCTGGCACCTCATTCCTTTTCTTTTAAACCTTCACAGGCTGGTGGTTTGATGCATGTGGTCCTTCCAACTTGAACGGAATGTACTATCCACAGAAGCAGAACACAAATAAATTCAACGGCATTAAGTGGTACTACTGGAAAGGATCAGGCTACTCGCTCAAGGGTACAACCATGATGATCCGACCTGCGGATTTCTAAATGCCTGTGCCCATCTTAGGCATGGTGCATTGCACTGTTTTCAAAGACTTCATCCCAAAGCACTGAGAGACTCAACCGAAGATGTCTTCTTTTTCCACCTCCCACAAACTGCTTTTGGGGACTGAAGGAATCAAAGAGCTCCAAAGGAGACCCAGGAATCTTCCTCACTCAAACCAGCACCACGTAACCTATCAAAGCATAACCCAAACAAAAGAGGCCTGCCTGCTATCTGGATTTGGTCGAACTCCTGTGTGGAAAATAATTTAAGGTTGAGAATCGGACTGACAATTGACACATCCTGTTATTGCAACCAAGAAACATGTGAGTTTATCAGTAAATAACTGGAAAACAGAACACCTACGTAATATAGTACAGGTCATCTTGGAAGTGCATTCTTCTAAGCACTGTTTATAGATCGTGTAAATACACACAAGTCCTGAATTCAGCACCACGCTCATAATGAAAATGGAGAAGAAAATATGTAAAATTCTCTAAACAATTAAAATGCATCCAGTGCTCAGAGACAGTCTAAGAAATGGTGGGTTAGCATTTTAACATTTGTGGAAGGAAAAGCAGTGTTATTGCAGTTCAGTTTGTATTAGGTGTTTGAAACTTTTATCTTGAAAAGCACTATAGTTACATATATGTTGACAACTTATGGAGTTTATATCGTGAAAACTTCCAGGGCCCCTACACTAACCAGTGGAAATCTGTGTCAGTCTAGTTATATGAAGATTGTACTATTTTTTTCTACCTGGCTGTTAAATATAACAGTATTTTTAGTAATTAAATATAACTTATTAGATGAGGTGACTGTTTTTAACTTTCTTGATAATACTTACAATTCTGTAACTAGGTCCTGAAACAGTCCATGAACTGTGCCTCATGAAAAAGATATTGCTGATCTTCAATTATGAAGATTATTATATGATGACATTTTACTATCTTATATTATTATTCCAAGTCAGAGGCAATTTTTTTCTCTACTGGTAAGATGTATTTTAGAGAACGAAGCTATATTTAGTTCTCTCAAAAAAATCTATTTAAAACAAGTACAAAACTATATGTCAAACGAGATTCACCTCTAATGTTATTAAAAGAAAAACAATTTGCACTACTATGATTACTTTTCATGTTCATTAACAAAATAAAATATGTTTTGGAGTGAAGAAAAATCGCATTATTTATGGTATATTTTAATGTTTACAGAAGATTTTGAGAATATAGTTTTAAGCTCAGGACCTAAAGCCTGACCACTTAAAGTTTTAACTCCTTTTGAAGTACTCAGAGTTTAAAGAAACATCATTCTTGAGTAATGCTTATAATGTCAAAGCAAATTCCACTTACCTGTTTTAGTTCAGCTGCTAGCAAACTTTGAGCCCAATTTGCAACCAAAACAAGGATGAGCAAAAAAGTATTGCACCTACATTACTGGGAGTATTCTAAACAAAACCTGTTTTAAAATGTCTCTGTAATTCATGGACAGCTGCAACAAGACCTCTCAGTAATATAACTGTCTTAGTCTCCTTTGCTCAAAAACCCATCAAGTCAACTCTGAGTCATGGCTGAATTCAAAGCTGAACTCTCTCTGTGGATTTCTGACATGGTCGCTCTGTCTGGTATTTAAAAGCCTCATCTTTTTCTTGTGGAGCTGCTGGTGGGTGCAAACTCTTGATCTTGCAGTTAGTACCCTAACTCATTATGTCTCCAGGGGAGGGAGACTTAAAAAAAAAAAGTCCAGCCAATCAGTGATTGCTGAGGGGAACTGCTGAGATGGTTAAATCAGGGCAGAGTGATTGGCTCAGAAGGTTGGGGGGATGATCTTGGATCTCAAGGGGGTACTTGTCATAGATATTCTCAAATGGAAATAGGCAATTATGAAGTTATAAGAAAATGAAATGACATTGGGAAGAAAAAGGCTGGGGAAGTTTCTACACAAAGGAAGTATTTTCGACCACAACAATGCACTTGCTTATTCTTCAAAGGGAGCAAGGACTATCCCATGAGAATTACACTAAGAAACCTGGCCCCACCTACTGCCCTGATCTTGTCTGCCCCTTTAGAACTCCTATTCCCAAAATTCAAGGATTACTTAAATGAATAGGACTCAGGCTTCTTGAAAACAACACTGCCATCCTGACAAGGTGTCAGCAGAAGAACCCAGAATTCATCATGGAGGGTTACAGAAATTCTCCTCTTAGAAAGGATGGAAGAGACCAAGAAAAACAGTTCTACATTTTGATATTTTTGTCTAATAAAGGTATCTATGATGTTATAGCACTCCTTTCTTATTTATGCTTATAATTATCTCGTAGCTCTTCTTTATTATTTTATTTTTATTTTTTTTGCTCTTCTTTATTTTTATGCCATTTTCCCTCACTCTGCTTACCTGATCTAATTTACTTCATCCCCATGTTCCTACCTCATTCTTAGTTTGAGAGCTTACTTGTTGCTACCCTTGTCCAGGCCATGGATGAACGATGGAAGATTCAAGATACTTTCTTTTTCCCGCTATATTGCTCCTTCCTAACAAATACTAAGCAAATAAACTTCTCATCTTAGAAATTATATTTAAGGAGATTTCAGAAATTTGACACTGGTCCCACAGCTTTATAGTAAGTGAAATAAAAAACAACACACCTGATGACATTAAAATATCATAGTTTCAAATGCCAGTGCTAAGTTTCTATAAAACTCCAGAGCCACACGCATTTAAAGAGATATGAACACAACAGGTAAAATAGACAATATTTTACTTCAAATATGTACACGGACACTTAGGGTATGAGTATATATAATTTATTATTTGCAAATTACTTATTAATATACACATATTGATAAATGCTTCTACAACTCTGTAGCACTACTTTGTGACTGACCCCTTGGGATATATACAAAAGGTATCCCGAACAAAGCAAAACTGTGCTGGACAGAACAGAGCTTTCCGAGCGTGGATTTTTCCTGCTAGGAAAGCAGCCAACAACTTGCTCTGAGTTTCTGCACCCAGTGGCATTGCTTGGGAAGGTTCTCTCTGGTGGTCACTGTGAATTTTGCGGGGGGGGGGGGGGGGGGGGGGCATCACTGCTCTCTGTTGGGAGCAGGAAGCCCAGCCTTGCTCCTGGAGAGCCGCTGCTAGATTTGAACCGCCAAGCCAGTGGGCCGTAATCCCACACACTACCACTACGCCACTGGGGCTCAGGCCCTAATTTTTTTATAAAAGCAGTTTCATATGAACCTCCTTTTTGTGATTTAAGAGAACAACGCATGGTTGTAAAATTTTGATTTCTGTTCGGGAAAAGTACCGCAAAAACTGTTGTGATGTTGAAGACAGCTTACAAGGACAGTGCTATGGGAAAAACTCAAATGGACGAATGATTTACTCATTTCAAAAAAGGTGAAATGTTACTGATGACAACCCTCATTCTGGAAGCCCATCAACTTCACAAACGGATGAAAATGTCGATTCATAATACATTTGGAGTTTGTATCACCAGGTCAAACTCTTAATCAAGTTTTCTATTTAGAGGTTCTGAAAAGATACCATAACAATGTGCAAGAAAAAAGGCCTAATCTGTGGCAGATGGGGGACTGGTTGTGCCACCACAACAATGCACCTGTTCACACAGCCCATCTCCGTGCACCAGTTTTTGGCAAAACCCCCAGCATGCCTTTCTTGCCCCACGCACCTTACTCACCTGACCTCTCTCCACGTGACTTCCTTTTCTTTTGGCAAATGAAGAGGGACATGAAAGGGCGATGATGTGAGGATGTGGAAGAGGTGGAGAAAATAACGAGGGAGGTGCTGTCAGCCATCCAGACAGATGAGTTTGAAATGTTTCCAAGAACGGAATTGCAGATTTGACAAATGTATTAAGTGTCACGGGGAGTATTCTGAAGGTGATGAGCTTGTTTAGTAAAACAATTTGAACTCATAGCTTTGATATATGGATCTCCTAAGTGTCCATGTAAGTAAGTAAAGTTAATTTCTAGACAAGCTTCATCATAAAGTTATTCAGAGTGGTATACAGAGTCTACTTGTCATTACCTGTATCGCTGCCCCATGAAGTGCCTATGAATAGTCTGCACAATGAAGCAGCCTTGTCAGACCGCAGCTGGCACTGGTCACTGCTCTGTGCACACACAAAGGCGAGTGTCCAAAGTGCCATGAGTTACTTTAAGTGAATGCACAAACGAAGCCTGAGGGTCATGAGGATGAGCTGTCAACTTCATGACACAGGAAGGGGGAAACTTATGTTTCCCTTTCCTCTTTCCTCACACAGCATGTCATATTGAGAAGGAATTTTACTCCCATTAGGTAAGTATTTGTAAAACTGAAAGAAATAAAAACAGAAACTTCAAACACAAAACTCAAATAGCCTTAAGTATAGTGATGAGAGAGCAGGGTTTGATTTCTTGCTTAGTTGAGGCATACTGTCTACTCAGACAACTAAACGCAAGTAGGAAGATAGCTTGCAGGTGAAACTCAACATTTTCCAATCAGATAGTATCTTGTGAAAGAAGAAACTCACAGAAAAGTTAATTTTTCTGAAAAATCAAAGCCAATTTCTACACCCTCTGCTTCTACCCAAACCTTAAAGTACTTAAGTTCTTATAAAACTTATTAAACATATATAATCTTCAGAAGTCTGAAAGTGAAGTTGAGTTTAAGTAAAATGTCAGAACATAAGGATCATATAAAACTAAAAAACAGCAACAACAGTAACTCATTGCCATCAATCAGGTTCATCTAATTCATAGCTAGTCACCATTGCCTGGTGCCTGTTCATTCAATCTCCATGATTAGGAAGAGCACCGTTTTGAAGAAAGGGCAGAATACAAAACCACTCCCTCAATCATTTCATCTCTTTTTCATTCTTGTTTTTGTTAGTGCTGAGTATGCTTATAATTAAAATTTTAAAATGAGACCCCATTTTAGTTATTTGTACAATGTTCTGACATTCTCACTTCTGTTCCACAAATACATAAATATTGTTAAGCTATGAAACTATGAGGCTTCAATTATGGAAGTACTGGCTCTTAATAAATACTTTCTACAATGCACACTTTAATCATAAAAGAGTGTCTGACTTACAGGTGCTGCAGGGAAATATTTAGACAGCTCAAATGGCTCCTCAGAAATCCAGTGACCCATTTCCAAAGACCACAGTATCTACAAATGAGACAAAATGCACACCTGTTATGGATTGCTAAGTTTTCGGTAGGTAGTAAGCCAAGAGTTACTTTGACAGTATATATATATATATATATATATATATATATATATATATATATATATCCAACCAATCAACTCACCAAACAGCTTATTTTTGCTTCTCATTTTAACCAATAAACATTAGCAGTAATACATTCCAGCATTTTAAAATCTGGACATCTGACCATTTCATTTGATGTTCTTAGTTATCAAAATGCCATCAGGATCTTAATTTAGGATAGATGTTAAGATTACTAAACTTACAAAAGTAGTAACTTTATATAAATACATATATTTAATTAGTAATTTCTGAATTCTTTATTATATATATATAAAATTATGTTTTCATTTATTGTATGGAGTGTCTTACTGACATTCCCCAGTAAAAAAATCCAGGATTTACTAATAAAAAAAGTAAGAGGAAAAGTCTGACCACAAACTTGATGAGAAAAGCAAGCTTTCCAGCTTGCGATTCTATTTCTAGTACTGAACAATATACGTAGTAGAAGTTCTTTATAACATCAAACCCCCTTCATGGCTGTGAGATCAATTTTGACTCATAGCGACTGTACAGTATAGAGTAGAAATGCCTCCGTGGGCTTCCAAGGTGCTGACTCTGCAAGCAAACAAGCCACCACGTCTTTCTTCCCGTGGGCTGGCTAGCAGCCTCAACCTATCAACCTTTTGTAGAGCACTGGGGCACTTTGACCATTTTGCCAATAGCTTCCTTTCACTGCAATACATGTGAAAATTTACTTAATGGTTTATTAAAGAGTAAATCCTTCCCAGACCTTGGAAGAATAAAATAGCACATAAATAAGCTTTCGAAGCTATTATCATATTAATCCATTCATTGTAAATGATTAATGTTTTCACTTTTTAATTTAACAATGATATTTGAGATTCTGTAGTCATCTCCAAGCTGTTGCTTGTAGATTTCCTGAAATCTATATTTCTATGAACTTTCAAAAGCTTTACTAAAAAAAAAGCTTTATGATAATAACAAACTGAAATACATAACTCTGATATGCATTTTATCAATGAAATTAACTGTAATTTTTCTATAGTTACTAAATAAATGCAAAGTACTTTTTGACTAAATTATCAAGAAAGGGTTTCATTCTTACTCTATGGTAAATTTTATGGTCCCAAATCATTAGCTATCTGTCTTAAAGATTTACTTCTCTTTAGAAAAAAGCTAGTACTTTTCCAACATGAAGTAATATGCATTTTCTAAGTAAAGGGTACATGACAGGAGTACAAATAAAAACAAAAGCAAGTTATAAAATCTGAATTATATCTCCTTGTTTGGGCCTGGCTTTTATTTTAAATAGATGCACTTATTTATTCAATAACTTTCCTGTTCCTCTGTCAAAACTATACTGAATGTCAACCTGAATAAACCGCCATCCTTTATCTAGAGAAATTCATCCTCTCATGGGAGTAGAAGATACAAAGGTAAACCAGAAATGAACAGTAGCAAACTTATTCAATCCAGAAGAAAAAGATTCCATCAAGGAATTGAGATTGCACTCCATCTAAGTAATGAGTAAAATAAGACATTGGGAAGGAGGGGGAATATTGTACCAGAGAGATATTACTATGTGAAAATGATAAATAGGGTTTTGTTTGGTTTTCCTTTTTGGCTAGTGTGTCTGAGAGGTGATTTGTAAGAAGTAGTGCAGAAATAGAGTTAGTTGAATCCAGATGGTAGAAGTAATTCTCTAAAATATATCCTATCTCTGCAATGTAACAATGAAGGATTTTACAGGCAAAATATTGAATGACACAAGAAGTATAACAAGAGAAAAAGACAGAAGGAATATAGAGGGTCACTGTACCACAAGCAATTGATTGATGTTCAAAAACCTCGGGATCAAGCGCCAATGATATTGAAGGGATGCGGCCAAACTGGACTGAAGGCATTGGGCCAAAATGTGGCTTTAAGAACCAAAGAGCTAGTAATAAAAAATGTGCCCACTTCTCTGCAGCAAGGGACTTCAGATGCAGCTACATGGCCAACACTCTGTAAGCAATCAATATTTGAGCCCATTCTGAAGAAAGATGACTTGACAGAACTTGGAAGTTATCAAACAGCAGTATTGGCATTACGCAGAAGTAAAACTGTGCTGAAGATAATTAAAAATTGATTGCAGCAGTGCAGAGGGAGCTGCCAAAGCCTCAAGCTGGATGCAGAAGAGGACATGAATGAAATGTAGGATCTCGTTGCTGACATCTGATGGATCCTGGCTCAAAACAAAGACTATAAGATACTTCCATGTATTTTCTTGATAATGCAAAGGGATTCAACTGTATGGATCATAAACTATGGATAAGAGTGTGACGAATGGGAATTTCAGAGCTCATGAAGGGTGCTAAGATGGAACCTAAACACAGACGAGGTGAGGGACATTGAGGGGCTTAAGATCAGAAAGGTATGTGCAAGGGTTCTATCAATTCACTTGTTGCATTCAATCGACACACTGGACAATTACAAGAAGCTGGACAATATGAAAAGAAAAACATCAGGATTGAGGAAAGACTCATTAACAACCCACACAATACACTGACACAAGTTTGCTTACTGAAAGCAAAGAGGACTTGAAGCACTTATTGATAAAGACCCAAGACCAGTCTTCAATATGAATTACACCTCAATATAAAGAAAACAAAACCAGCAAGCAATCACATGAAAAATGGAGAAAAGAAAGACAGTGGCAAGGATTTAATTTTACGGTGGCTCCGCAATCAACACTCATGGAAAGGGCGGTCAGGTAATCAAATCAGGTACTTTGCTGCAGAGAGATGCTGCAAAAGCTCTTAAGTGTTAAAGTAGCAAAGGTGTTATTTTGAGAACGAAGGTGTCCCTGACCTACGTATGATGTTTTCAATTGCCTCCCACGTATGTGAAAGCTGGGTAATAAAGAAAAACGGGTGTCTCTGAGTAGTAAAGCTGTCCAATAAGTTTACCTAAACCATGGACTGCTTGAAGAATGAACAAATCTGTCCTCGTTGTATTACAGTCGGAATGTTTCTGGGAAGCAAGACCGGTGGGACTTTGCTGCACATACTTTGGACATGCTATCACAAGGGATCCGCTCCGGGGGAAGGATATCAAACAGCAGTATTAGCATTACGCAGAAGTAAAACTGTGCTGAAGATAATTAAAAATTGATTGCAGCAGTGCAGAGGGAGCTGCCAAAGCCTCAAGCTGGATGCAGAAGAGGACATGAATGAAATGTAGGATCTCGTTGCTGACATCTGATGGATCCTGGCTCAAAACAAAGACTATAAGATACTTCCATGTATTTTCTTGACAATGCAAAGGGATTCAACTGTATGGATCATAAACTATGGATAAGAGTGTGACGAGTGGGAATTTCAGAGCTCATGAAGGGTGCTAAGATGGAACCTAAACACAGACGAGTTGGTAGAGCATAAGCAAAATGAAGGAAAACGTCAACAAAATAAATGGACACAAGAACGTGATCATGGACCCAAACATAAGCGCATTCATGAAGATGGCATGAGACCAGGCTGTGTTTTGTTCCCACACCATTAACCACAACACTGTGTGCTCAGTAATATTATTAGGTTACAGAAGAAGGAGTGGGCATGAGAATCAGAGAACTAGCCAAAGAAGACAGGAGAGCAACAGCTGAGAGGTCTTGGGGAGGGCTGATGTCACAGCAAGGCTTTATTGTGAGAAAAAAATCCGTGTCTTTTAGGATGCTGTTCAGGATCACTATTTCATTTTCAATTTTTACCTGCACACTGTTGTCCCTTAAATATTTTTTGCATGTGTCCTCCTAAGTTTCTCTTGCCTAAACAACAATGCAAACTCAAAACAAACTGTCACCAGAATTATGAAGGTCAATGAAAGAAAGTATTGCAAAATGGGCAGAGCTCAACACTGCAATCCCTCCGCATGAGTGGTTGAAAGCCTCTCGGTAGCCAGTCATTACCTCACTCTTCTCAATGTATGCTATCATTTACAGAGCTATGCAGGGTTCTCTATAAACTCAGTTAGCCCAGGAAATAAATGTAAGAAACATTCAAAATCAGGGTCACTAGACATGAGCCCATGGGAAAGAACAACACAGTGAGAAACACCATGTACCAGTGAGAGTCTTAAAAATGTTTGCGGCATTTGAGTTAAAAAATAATCAACATTAAAATGTCTACCACAATTCAAAAGCTCGTGGAGAGAATTTATGTGCTATGAATCTGTGTCTCCCTAAAATGTCAAGGAAATAAAGCCATAAACAGCAAAATTCTGGTAAGTGAATTTACCACAATTCACAGAGACCCCAGAAATTATATAGATATGGCACAAAATAGTAACTTGATTGTAATGAAAATGGTCAAATCAAAAATCTAAAACACACTGAAACCTTTGTGCTTTTGCACTCTCACTAGCTACATTGATCATTACCATTGTGATGCCTTTAAAGTAGAGAATCTGTGCAAAAGTCACAGGTAAGGAGGTAAGTAAACTGAAGGTAACCAGATGTAGTTCCTGCACTATATGTGGCAGAACAATTACTGAGAAAAGTAATGCAAGGAATGGGGATGTATAAATGAGGATACTCAAAACCCATGTTTACAGCCATTAAAAAGAAGGTAAAGAGATACTTCAATATCAACTTTAGCAGAAATTTAGCTTCTTTCCCCCCCAAGGCGGTAACTGTTTTTTCTTTATAAAATTATTTTATTGGGGGCTGAGCCCCGGTGGCGTAGTGGTTGTGCGCGGGGCTGTGGCCCACTAGGTTGGAAGTTCAAATCCAGCAGCAAGGCTGGGCCTCCTACTCCCACCACCAGAGGGCAGTGATGCCACTTCCCCCCAAAACAAAAAGCAAAAAAAAATTATTTTATTGGGGGCACACACAACTCTTATCATCCATACATCCACCCATCGTGTCAAGGACATTTGTACATTTGCTGCCATCATCATTCTCAAAACATTCTTTCTACTTGAGCCCTTGGTATTAGCTCCTCATTTTTCCCCACCCTCCCTCATGACCCTTGATAATTTATAAATTATTATTTTTTCATGTCTTACACTGACCAAAGGGCCCCCCCCCCCACTCTTCTGTTCTCCACCCCCAGGGAGGGGGTTATATGTCCATCATTGTGATTACTTCTCCCTTTCTCCCCCACCTTCTCCTTACCCTCCTGGCATCGCCACTCTCATTATTGGTTCTAAGGGGGTTCATGACCTGTATCAGGGAATAAACCTTTGCTCTACGTGGATTTGTAAGGCAGAACTGGGATCATGACAGTGGGGAGGAGGAAGCATTACAGAACTAGAGGAAAGTTGTATGTTTCATCGGTGTTGTACTGCACCTTGGAAATTCAGCATCTTGCATATAATACCATACATAACAAGTCTGAGACTTCTGACGTTCTTCCATCATCCTTCATAAAAAGAAACATTTAAAATATTTATTTATCATTTTATTGGGAGATCTTACAGACATCACAACAGTCCTGAGTACAGTCACATCAAGCAGTGTTGTACAACTGCTACCACAGTTTCAAAACATTTTCTTTCTACTTGAACTCCGTGATATCAGTCCTCCTATGCCTCCTCCCTCCCCAACCCTACCCCACAGGAAACCTTGTTAATATTATTTTTTCCAATCATAGTGTTGTTGTTTTTTTATCATCTCTTACCCAACCCAATATATCCACTCACATATGATTCTGTAAGAACCTTTTGGAAGAATTTGAATGGAGCAATTTTCTTGATATATTATTCAATTAGAAACTTCACACGAGACAACATAAGATAAGCAGTACTTCCTTACAAGGTTACCCCGTAATAGGAACCAAAGGCCTTTTCTTATTTTATACACATTTATTCCACCTACTTGAACATTGTGAGCAGAAAAGCGGTGTTTCTTTGAATGTAAGCATCGGACAGCCTCATTGAGGTGAATGAAGAAATCAACTCTGGCTAAACAGGAAGGAGTAGGCCAACCGTTGCCTAACACTCAATACAATGAAGGAAATAAAAAGAATGAAAAATGAGTCCACATTGGATGTGTGTGTGTGGGGGGGGGGAGGGGACGCATCACTGGCCTGGTAGGAGTTGGAAACCCAGCCTTACTCCTAGAGAGCTCCTGTTGGATTCGAAGCGCCAACCCCGTGGACCGCAGTCCCGCACACAACCACTAGGCCACCAGAGCTCAGTCTCACACTGGATATTTTTTAAGTTGCAAAGATGACCAGAGGGTAATTGAGCTAGAAGGGCAAAGAAGGCTAAAGTCCAAGTGTCTACAGAAGAAAGTCCGTAAGCAGCAAATCTCTTCTCGTGAGGCTGGGACATTGATGGCAATTGATCCTCTGAGGGGGCTGCAGGTAAGCCTGGTTCCTAAGGGACAGATCTCAGACCCTCCCAACCTCCAGCACCCTCTGGGCCAGGCAGACTAGGACTGAGAGCCTCTCCTGAGAGCGCCTGAGAGAAACCACCGTGAAAGCAAGTTCTCATGCACTCCGAGATACGCGCAACCAGGCAGTTCAGCCCCTGCTTTTCTGGGGAAACGAGTCTGCCTAGGGAGACAAAAAACTTTTACACATGCTGCCATTTTGTCCACCTGGAATCATGTACAGCATCTCTGGCCACATCGATTGTGTTCAAAGCAATGAACTCCACTTAAGCTGGCAGAGTTTTTTAATCAGCTTCTCAATAACCCGCTGATTAACCTGATTTTAGACTCATATGTAAAAAGCCCCTAAAAGGAAAACATAAAAGTAAAATACACAACATCAGGTGCAGCAGAGGCAAAATAAGGGACAGAAGATTTGAAAAACACATTCAATACTTTTAAAGAGAAAAGGCATTTCAGAAACAAGTCTGGCAAATCTGCTTCCCAAAATGAAATCCTGAAGTACATTCTATAGGACGCAGATGGGTCGCAGAAGGCAAAGTCAACTGGACAGCAACAGGTTTAGTGGATCACCAGTAAGCTCATTCCTCATTTCCTTATAGCTACTCATTGGTGTTTAGACACTTGTCCAAGCTTATTACCTCTCATAGATGATTGTCAAACTCAACTGCAGCTGTGGTTTTAAGAATAATGTGAAAATTTCACCAGTAAGGAGATAAAATGAGGGTTTCTCTGTCACAGAGGTCAACAGCATTCTATTCCCTGGGGAACACGTGCAGCATATACATGTAGCACCTGCACAGAGTCCTGGGAGGGCCAAGCAATTAACGCGCGTGGCTGCCCGCAGGAAGGGGAGGTTTCAGTCCACTCAGAAACACCTTAGGAGAAAGGTCCGGTGATGCCCTTCTCAGAGGCCAGCTGCTGAGACCCCTTGGAAGCACATCCAACTTGACGCTGACATGCCTGGGCCCGATGAGGCAGGCGTAGCTTTATGGCAAACCGACTTCCCCACCAGCCACTGGGTGGTCACTCGAAGGGACCCCTTAGGACAGAGAAGAAGAGACCCTGGGAGTCTCCAAGACTGTAACTCTACTCGGGAGTAAGAAGCCCCATTTTTAGCTCAGCTACTGATTAGAAATATATACATTTAAATAATAAGACCAACTTCACATTGATCTGTGTCAAACTGAAATAGAATCCAGGCCAAAAACCCAAGAAAACAAAAGCTGGGAAAAGTATATTATTTGCACACAAAAAGCTTTGATTGCATAAAGCTGCCATTAATTGGAAAAAAAAAATCAAGCTGACAAAATTTGTCCTACAGATGTAGCCTCTGGGAATTTTGGTCATGTCAAACAGTTGAAAAGTATATGTCAACTCTACTTAAATCATTGAAAAGTAGTTCCTTTTGCCTGTCTCCGCCCTTTCTACTTGTCTGAGTTTAAAAAGCAAATTGATTTTAGGAATTTCTGTAAGACACAAAAAATGTATTTGCAAACCTAAGGGCAACCAAACTAATAGTGATTAACATTAATTACTATTTTAAGCAAATAACAAAATTCTAAAAATGAAATTGCAAATAATTTTATCATCATATTTTACAGATTTTTATTTCTGCTATTAGGGTAGTCAATTTCCTCAAACAACAAAACCTTAAGAGGATTTGCTACTAGGTGCATTGCATTTTAGGGGATGAATAATATTTATTCTTCCCCAACAAGTATGCTGTAAGGGTTAAGAGGAGAGAATCCAGGTTTAAATCAATCTCCATCAATCTTTGTGACAAGCTGAAGTTAGCAACCCATTCAATCATACATTATGTCTTGTCAGAAGTTACAAAAATCTCCATGTGCTTAGTGAAATGGCTGTGGCACTAAAGTTATCTATAGGCTACATTAAACTTCAGAAGAAAATAATTGAAGATGCCAATTGCAATAATTCTTACTAATAAAATAATATAGTACTTATGTCTGAATACTTTGGACTCAGCAGAGATCTAGTTTTCCAAAGAGACCAACTTGAAATGGCAGTGTTTCAAGGCAATAATATTTGTTCCAAAATAAGTCATTCCTCTGTCTCTCTAACACATCACAGAATATCAAGAAATACTGTCTAAAAATCCATAAAGTCTTTAAAACACAAAAACCTACTCAGTAGCTGTGATGCCAGGCCATAATCAACCAATCTTCC
>PVJH01011398.1:0-68992 GCA_004026705.1 Nesogale talazaci
GGGTGGAGTGTAGCCTGTTAATCTGGAGATAGCCATTGAGTAGCCAATGAGGCCTCCATATGTGCATGGCTTTCTTTTGAGACCTCTGGGAAATCTCGCAATATTTCCCTGATGGAGATGAGATACAGTTGTTGGGAGTTAGTCTCAGAGACAACGAACTACAGACAAGACAAGATGGCAGCATCCGAGGAGGTAGACAAACTGGAGGAGAAGCCACACGGACTTGCCCTGATAGAACCAGACCTCTGAAGTTGGAGAGGCCACCTGAAGACCCCTGCCAGTGCTGAGTTGCTTCTACCACCACTGGATGCTGTTGATGGACCCTGAGCCCTGGAAGCGAGGAGCCATGGGGAGACCCCTGCCAGCACTGGGACTCTGTATCCACTGGCCCAGATGTGACTTCCTGAGTCAGAAGGAGACTTTATAGGCTGATATTGGGCATATGGGCTAATATCAGACTTATGACTTTGAACTGGACTGGGCTGGTATGCCTTCTCAGTGTTCCATTCCTTTTGTATATAAACCATTCCTTTATATCCATATGTGTATCTATGAAATTTGTTCCTCTAGTCTACCCGGACTGAAACACCATCCAATAATCCCAGTCCTAGGCATATATCCTAGAGAAAGAAGAACTATAGCATGAAGAAATGTTTTCATACCCACGTTCATTGTAGCATTATCCATAAGAGCAAAAAGATGGAAACAGCCTGTCCACCATTGAATAAGTAGATAAACAAAGGGTAGTGCATACCTACAACAGACTACTGTGCAACGATAAGGAACAGTAATGCATTTAAGGACTATCTCAAAATGCAGATTTATCTGGAGGGCATTATATAATATTGAGTGAAATAAAGTCAAGTATAGTATGACAACATTTTATTAGAAGGAATCAAGATTAGGTTAAACTCAGAAAGACACATGCTTTGATGATTACCAGAGATGGAAAGAGTGGGGAGAGAGATCCACAAACTAAACAGTAGACACATATTGCTACTGATGAAGGAAAGGGCAATATAGAATAGCAGAAAGTCAGCACAAGGTGACCAAGGCAAATGAAGACACATAATATGTACAGAAGAATAAAGGGTAACAACAGTAAATGCTCTAACACCTGTGATTACTAGAATAGTAATAACTAATAACAATTTGAGAGTAGATTCATAGCTGAATATGTATGTCAAGTAGTGAAAGAGGTCTTACAGGAGTACACCTACTTACATACATAGGCAAGGTTATGTGATTTTCTGAGACTGCCACTCTTCAGTGAAGTAAAAAACTCTGCCTGTCTTCTGAGGGGCAGTTGGTGGTTTTGCCCTGCTGACCTTAGGGTTAACAGCTTGTGGCGATCATGTGCTTATGTTAATTTAATGATTGGGATGTAGGGGTGAAGTCTAGCCTGTTAATCTGGAGATAGCCATTGAGTAGCCAATAAGGCCTCTGTGGGGGCGTGGCTTTCTTCTGGGACTTCTGGGAGGTCTTGCAATATTTCCCTCATGGAGATGAGAAGCTGTGTCCCCAGTTGTTGGGAGTTAGTCCAGAAGCGATGAATTAGGGACGAGACAAGATGGCACCATACGAGGAGCTGAAGGAGGTGGAGGAGAAGCCACACAGCCTTGCTCTGATGGAACCAGACTTCTGAAGCTGGAGAAGCAATGTGAAGACCCCTGCCAGGGCTGAGTTGCTTCTACTACCACTGGATGCTGTTGATGGACCCTGAGCCCTGGTAATGAGGAGCCATGAGGGGACCCCTGCAGGCGCTGGGATTCTGCACTAACTGATCTGTGACTTCGTGAGTTGGAAGGAGACATTATAGACTGGTACTGGACATATGGGTTAATATCAGACTTATAACTTTGTACTGGACTGGGTTAGAATGCTTTCTCAATGTTCCATTCCTTTTGTATATAAACCATTCCCTTATATCCATATGTGTGTCTATAAGTTTGTTTCTCTAGTCTACCTGGACTGGCACACAGCTCAGTGCGTAAATGCTATGCCACCAGATAACCTAAAACCCAAGAAGTCAAGAATATTGATTCCAGAGAATGGGTATATGGTGAGACTTTGTGTGCTACCAGAAAGGAAATCAAACCATTTTTCCTACCACGTAAGTGAGACGGTACCGTTCTGAGACTCATGGGCCATCAGTTTTTCACATTCACATTACTATTTTGTCCTATGCCTTTCTCTGCTTCAGCTTTCTGCCACTATTTTAAGAATATACTGGAATGTTGGACTCTTGAAGGCTTGAAGTGAGTCCTTTTCCAGGCTATTGGCATTCTGGAACATAGCAGAGACTGATTAGTCCCAATGCCTTCACTTGATAAAGGAGGCATAGTAACCAGCAGCAAAGACAGTCGGGGCATTTGAGTCACTTCATCAAAGAACTCGGGTCTCTCCCTCTGCAGTCTGATCCTATCCTGCCTTGGTTACCCATTCTGGTTTCCGCTTCCCAGCCCTGGTATAAGCCAATTGCTTAGGACCCAGTTCTTCCAGCGGAGGCCCCTGCTTCATCTCTCTCACCAGAGGAATGCACACAGTTCTTGACCTCAAATCAAACTACATACCTGAGGCTAGGATTTCCGACCTCTCCCATGCCCACTTCCCTCTGCACACCCCAGCTGCTTCTCCTGTCCTCCTCCCACTCCAGCTGTGGGCAGCTGCCTCGGTAGCCTGAGAGTGACGGGGATCTGAGGTCTTTTGTCGAGCAGGCTCTGTGCATCATAGATACTCGATACGATTCCACTCTTGAGTGAAGGATGGAATCCTATATATTGAGAGGGAAGGAGCAATAGGAATTAAGTAAAAGGTAAGCCAGGAGCCCGAGGTAGAAATGAGGAGTGTGTGGGCACCCTGTGGGAATAGGACCCAGTGTCCTACAATGATCTGACTGCAACTTGCTGAGCAGCTTAACTCCCTCGCTCTGTAAACTTTCACCTAAAAGAAAGGATCGACAGAGTTTCACAGGAGGGAGAGGTGTCGTGGGCCTCACGTGGGGAGGGTTACTGTAAATTCAGCTGTTAAAACCTGCCAGCCTCTCTGAGAGTGAAGATGAGACCTTTTGCTCCCATAAAGATTAACAACCTTCAAAACCCCATGGAGAGTCACCCTGAGTCAGAATGCACTTGAGAAGTTGGGCTGTTTGGATTGGAGAGAGAGTAGGGAAAAGTTGTACCAAAGTCAGTATTACCTAGTAAGAACAAGAATAAAATGAAAATCCATCCCCAAATCTCAAAAGGTCATTCGATGTTCCACTTGAAAGATACTGAATACTGACCGTGTGAAAGAAGAGGCAAAATCATATCCCCCATGAGCAAACACACAGGAAGGTGCCTTTGGGCAGTCTATTGTGTCCTCAGAATGTGGGCTGTCTCCATCATTGATGAGCACATTAGGATCACACGTGTCAGGACTAGAATCACCCCTTCTGTGCAGGAGATTTGGGTTTGATTCCTAGTTAGTGCACCTCATGCAATCTGCAGTGTTCAGTGTGTGCTGCCTCAAAAGTCGGGGGCTGATCCATAGCATCAGTTAGCATAGAATGCCAACAATAGCATTCATGTCCAGTGGGTAGAGACCAGCGATACTGCTAGACATGTACAGTCACAGAGTACTCCCCATCTCCCACAGCAATGACTTATCCAGTCGCAAAGGGCAAATCTGACAGAGTTAATGTTCAGCAGATTGTAAAGTCTGACAACTCTTTCCCTAGAAGAGACCTGGTGGCACCGTGTGCTACACACAGTGTTGGTCACCACAAGATCAGAGACTCAAAACCACCAGGGGCTCCAGGGGTTAAAGATGAAGCTGTGTGTTCCTGTAAATATTTCAGTTCTTGGAAACCAAAAGGGGCAGGTCTCCCCTACCCTATAGGGTCATGTTGAGTCAGAATTCACTTGATGGCAGTAAGTTTTGCTTAACACTTGTCTGCACTCCCTGCTTCCTGTTGCTCACTAACCACATTGCTTTTGTCCTTTCTAACCCAGAATGCAGCCAAGCTACCTATTCCCCTGCACAGATCTCTTTTTCTTTCTTTCTTTTTCTTCGTTTTCTTTTTTGTGTATCTGGCTATACCCTTGTTGCCTATAATTTCTACCTCAAGCACTCACTGAGATTAAAACTATAAACATATATTTTTAAATCATCTAAGAAGGCAGCCATAACAAAGGAGGCCAGTGGCATTGATGGATAACTTTTCAAGTCCAGAAGAGCCCTAGGGCAATGAGACACCTGGCTGATCTCTTTTTATCGAAGGGCGGGAGACCTGGAAGCCAGTGAGTGGGCAGTGGCTTCTTAGAGCAGGCTTGGTTAACATTCCACGAGGTGTGGTCTCACCAGCTGGGTAGTGGCCTGAGGGTTTAGGAAGTCTGGGGAGAAAGAAAAGCCAAAACAGAAGGAGAAAGGGGAAAACAGACTAGGAAAGCAGCTTTGGGGGGTGGGAGGGTTGTGTGTGTATGACTCTTCCAAGGATGGGACCAGGTACCTTGATGCTCTTCCTTTAGAACAGTGAACACCTCTTTCACAGGGGTCGCCTGAGACCATCAGAAAACACATCTGATGGTCTTAGGAACTGAAACACCACTCCTCTGTCCGTCTCCAGGCAGGTCCGCCCACATGCAGATATATGCCCACCTATAAATCCCCATCATGAAGATTGTTATCCATGCTACACTATGCTTCGCAGCAAAGTTTCATGTATTTGTCATTAGAAATAAATAGTTCACAATATATAATGACATCTTGTTTTTGTGATGAATCACTATGCTTTAACAATGTTCAATTATTAACAATGAAAATGCATCCAGAAAATGCATATGAGATATTTACATTGCGACTCATAACCAGTAGCAAAATGAGAGTTATGAGGTAGCAATGAAAATAATTTTGTGATTGGGGGTCACCACACATGAGGAACTATATGAAAGGGTTGTAGCATTACAAAGGTTGAGAACCACTACTGTAGACACTACTTTTTTATGTAATTCTACCCCAAATAGGGTCCAACACATCCCTCTTCTTTCCCTGTCCCAATTTCACCTCCACCAGGAAGTCCTCTCTGATGCCATCAACATTTATTTATTCAGTAGATTTTCTATTCTTTTCCACTTTTTATTTTGGTTTTATTTAATGTATAATCATTTTATTGGGGGCTCATACATCGTTTCTCATAATACATAAGTACATATATTGTACTATGCATTTTATTGGAAGTTCATACAACTCTTATCACAATCCTCATGTAACTCCATTATGTCAACCACTTTTGTTTCCCTCATTGTTCTCAAAACACTTGCTTTCCACTTGAGCCTTTCATATCCAGCCCTTTCGTCCCTCCCTCCTCCCCCCCATGAACCCCTAATAATTTATAAATTATTATTATTTGGTTATATCTTACACCATCTAATGAATCCCCTTACCCACTTCTGAGGAGGCCATATGTAGATCCTTGCAATCTGTTCTCCCTTTCTAACCCCACCCAGCTCCATCCTCCCATTATCAACCCTCTCACCACCGGTCCTTGTCCTTAGGGCTTCTTCTGGCCTGAATTCCCTGTGTTTCCAGTTCTTATGTGTACCAGTGTACATCTTCTGGTCCAGGTGGATTTTTAAGGTAGAATTGGGATCATGATAGTGGAAGGCGGGGAGGGGGGAGGAAGTATTCAACAACCAGAGGAACATTGTATGTTTCATCATTGCTGCACTGCACCTTGTGTGCCTCATCCCCTCCTGGGTCTTCTGTAAGGAAATATGCAGTTGCCCACAGATGGGCTTTTGGTCCCCACTCTGCACTTTCCCTCATTCACAGTGATGTGATTTTTGTTCTTTGATGCCTGGAAGCTGATCCCTTCATCACCTCATGATCACACAGTGTGGTGTGCTTCTTCCATGAGAGCTTTGTTGCTTCTCAGCTAGATGACCGCTTGTTTACCTTCAAGCCTTTGGAACCCCAGACGCTCCCTCTCCAGATAACTGGGCACTATCTGCTTTCTTTGCCACTTTTATGCACAGCTATTGTGTGGGCACAGGCTGATGTGCTTCTTCCATGTGGACTTTGTTGTTTTTTAATAACACCTTTGAGTATGTGCAATCTAACTAAAATGATGTCCTAAAGGACTTAACCTCTTCATGTTGATTTCATGCCTTAGAATCGACAGCGTCACTTAAGGGTAGTCTCATGTTATAAAGGAAACAGGGGTTAAGTGCTTGACTGCTAAAGTCGCCGTTTCAACCCACCTGCTGTTCTGTGAGAAAAACATATGGCACTTGGCTTTCCTAAGGATTGCAGGATGTCTAGACTGTGGGCACTCTTCTCTGCCCAACATGGTCACTGTGCATAGAGTCAATATGGTGGCAACTGGGTAAGTTTCAGTGAGGAGCCAGTGATGGATTTCTCCTCTCCTGAGTGTGTGGTCCCAATCTGATCAATGCACCTCATGGGCAGCTACCACCATCTGTCTGTCACTGGAGGTCTATGGTGGACTAGAAAGAAAGATCTGGCAGTCTACTTCTGAAAATTGGTCTATGAAAACCCGATAGATTACAATTGTCAGACCCACAACTCTTCTTGGGGATGGATAAAGACTGAGCAGCATTCAGACCTACTGCGTATGAAGCCACCATGAATTTGGGGTAACCCTGTGGGTTTTTGAGACTGTAGTGCTTCACAGGAGTAGAGAGTCTGGTCTTTCTGCAGCAGACAGGGGAGTAGAACTTATTATATGCCAGATACCGTGCTGAATGTGTCATATACCCTATCTCATTGAATTTATCTTGTAATCCTGCAAAGTTCATATTGCCGCCACAGAGTCTTTAAAGCTTTAGAAACTGAGGCCATAGGAAGAGGGATTTACAAAAGATCATATGGTTGTTAAGCGACAGAACTGGGTTAATTGCAGCCCTTGATGAACAGTATCCCAGGGATAAAATACGTTCATCAAAAAGATCTAGTTGCCTGGATGGTCACATCATGGCTCTATTCGATATTAACCTAAGGAAGTACTTTTTGAATCTATTTATATGCTTTTAACTAAATTAAAAAAATTTTTTTCAGTGGGGACTAATTTTAGAGCTATAAAAAACTTATAAAAATAGTACAGAGCGCTCTGGTATCACCCTCCCTCCACTCTCAGTAATTTTAATATCTGACATAACCAGAATACATTTGTCAAAACTCAGATGTGACATTTGACAAAACACTATTAACTCCACATCTGATTTGGATGTCAGCAGGTTTTCCAGGAATGGCCCTTGTCTGTCCACCAAGCCACCTGGAACACCACATTGCATCTAGCTCCCATGTGATCGCCATTTTGCCTGCTCTGTGAGTGTCTTTGTTTTCACCCTTCCTTGATTTTCACAACCTTGGCAGTTTTGAAGAGCACGGCTGCGGCGTTTTGTGGAACGGGCTCTCAGTGTGGGTTTATCTGATCTGCTTCTCACGTGAGTCTTTGCAAAGAATAGCTTAGTGCAGTACCTCTCTCATCACATCTGATCAAGTACTTGGTATCAACGTCTCTTATCACACTGGCTATGTTAACCTTGAGCACTTTCTCAAGGAGTGCCTGCTGGGCCTGTCTAACGAGAAAGGTGCTATCTCTCCCCTTTGCATACTTTGCTTTTTGCAAGAAGTCCAGAGCGGTGCAAACAGCTCTTGAAAGTGCTTCTCTGCTAACTGAAAAATCGGAGGATTGAATCAAATGGAGGCATTATGGAAGAAGAAAGGGTTGAAGATCCATTTCTGTGGGGGGAGAAATACAACAGCCATTGAAAGTATGACAGCACAGATCCACTGTGAAATGTCTGGATCGCCTTGTGTCAGGGTTGACGCCAAAGCAACTGGTTCTTTAAAAAAAGGAAAAGGAAAAAAAATCAGCTCGAGTAGCTAAGTTTAGTGCACAACCCTCAAAGGAGAAATAATTTCTCCCTTCTGGTAGCACACTGGGCTGCAGGTCACAGGGTTCGCAGTTTGAATCACGGTTTAGCGACTCCTCTGGAGAAAATGAAGCTATTGATTCGTGAGGAGATTTACAGTCTTGGAAACCCTAAAGAGAAGTCCTTCTCTGTTCTAAGAACAGTCTCTGTAAGTCAGAAAGGCTCCCTGGTGAAAGGGTGGGCTGTACGGAGCAATTGGAACACATTTCTGTCACGATTTGCAGACTCGGAAACTCAGAGGGGCAAAAGTACTGTGTCCTCTGGTTAGAATGGACATCATGGCCCTGGGGATGAGCCCACCTTGGTGTAATGGCAATGGATTTGAGTTGGGGGGGGGGGGTGTCGCTCTGGGAGAGAGCATTTACCTGTAGTATTTGGAATTCTGAAAGGATGATTCATCTCTTCTTCCTCTCTTCTCTCTCAGTTATTCATGGAGATCAGTGTAAACTCTCAGATAGGTTCTTAGAACATAATTTAACACTGGCATTTAAAAATTTCATTGCTATTTATTTTATGAGGGGGCGTGTGTGCGCACATGAAATCACAATGTCTTCATCAGTCAGATTGGATAAGCAATTAAAAGTTCTATCTTGAAATCAGATTCATTTCACTTGTTCAAGACACGCCCTCTCTGGGGGCCAAGACACGCCCAGTCTGGGGGCTACCACATCGTGTGGAGCAGCACGTACACAGTCTATAGTGCCCTTTGGCACTGTTGAAACAAGCCCCGGGGACACAGTCACTGGGAGTTTGGCTGCTAACTGCAAGGTCAGCTCCAAGGGAGAAAGATCGTACTTTCTACTCCCATGGTCAGTTGCAGTCCTGGAAAGTCACAAGGTCAGTTCTAACCTGTCTAGGAGGGTTTCCAGGAGGCAGAATTGACCTGAAGGCAGTGAACAGAAGAGAAACATTTTCAACATGGAAGGACAAGCCAAGCAGATTTTTTGTGATTTTTATTAACTTTTACCAATTCCCTCTTTTGAGCCTTCATTGTTCAGATGCAGAAGGGTCCCTCTTCTTTATAGTCTGATAGATCATAAAATATCAACTATATTTTTATAGATGTATGCAAAGGGATATTCCCCCCCCACACGGGATTTTTTTTCAAAGCTATGTATTTAAATTTTTTACAAAACAACATTATCACCTTCAAAGTACTCTCCATTACACTTAATGCCTTTGTCAAATCTGCAATTCCACTTGCAGTAACTTTTTTCAGACTCATGTTTAGATGGCTTACAGCACCTCCTTTGTTCTTTACTTCATCTCTTCTAAGTCATCAAATCACTGTCCTTTCATGTCCCTCTTCCTTTGTGGAAACAGAAAGAAGTCTCATGAAGCAGAGAACAGGTAAGGTAGGTACATGGAGTAAGAGAGGCATGCTGCTTTTTTTGCACAAAGCTGGCATAGTGAGATGACTCCATGGGCAGGTGGATTGTCATAGTGACAAAACCAGTCCTCTGACTGCCACAAATCAGACCTCTTTACTCCTACACCATTATGCAATCTTTTCAAAACTCCTCCATGGAACGTGTTTGATTAACAGTCTGACCTGGTGGAAGAAATTGCAAAGGCACTATGAGTTGACATTTTGGTCCATTCAAGAAGTTGATGGACATACAGAATGAGGTTTATCATCAATCAATACTTCACCTTTTTTGGAATGAGAAAACCACTTGTACACTTGAGTTATTTCCAAAGCACTAGCACTATTCTTGTAAGCTGTGTTAAACGTCGCAACAGTCTCTCTGGCATTTTTCCTCAGCAGGAAACACAATCTCACAGCTGTACGCTGTTCTCTTAAATTGACCATCACACACACACACACACACACACACACACACACAAGGTTTGAGCAAAACTGCTTTTATGAAAAAATTCAGTGTGACCAGATAGTACCTTCCCAGATGATGTCACTGGGTGCACTAACTCAGAGCAAGTTGCTGGATGCTCTCATAACAGGAAAAAATGTGCACTAGGGAAGCTCTGTTTTGGGGGAGAAGGGTACTCCCTTTTATTCTCAAACCTAAAAGTCCAGAGTTTGCTTTCTGTTTGTCATCAAAATCGATAATAGTTGTGGTTGTCATGTACTTGATGTCAATTTCATGATTGGGATGTAGGGGTGGAGTCTAGCCTGTCAATCTGGAGTGAACCAATGAGGCCTCTGTGTAGGCATGGTTTTCTCCTGAGAATTCTGGGAAGTCTCATGGTATATTTCCCTCGTGAAGATGAGAGACTACCCCCCTCTCCCTTCCCTCCGTCCCCTCCCCCTCCCCCCTGTTGTTGGGTGTCACTCAACTGACAAGATGGCAGCATCCAAGGAACCAGAGGAGCTGGAGGAGAAGCCACACGGCCTTACCCTGAGGGAACCAGACCTCTGAAGCTGGAAAAGCCAGAGAGAGACCCCTGCCAGCACTGAGATATTTCTATTACCAATGGTTACTGCTGATGGATCCTGATCCCTGGAAACAAGGTGCCATGAGGGGACCCCTGGCAGAGCCAGGACTCTGAACCCACTGGCCTGTGACTTCATGAGTCAGAAGGAGACTTTACAGACTAGTATCGGACAGATGGGCTAATATCAGACTTATGACTTTGAATTGGACTGGGTTGGGATGCTTTCTTAATGTTCTATTCCTCTTGTATATAAACCTTTCCCTTATATCCATATGCGTGTCTATGGATTTGTTTCTCTAGTCCACCCGGACTAACAAAGTAGTCTTCAGAGTAAAGACTAGTTAGTGTGCATCTCCTTTCAAAATGTCACTTGAAGAAAGGTTGCCGCTCATTCACTCACTCACTGGCCCCAATTCAGTCCCACAGCATAGTGACCACACAGGACAGGGTAGAACTGCCCCTCTGGCTGTCCAAGAGTGTAAAGCTTTATGGGAGCAGAAGGGCTGTCCTTCCCCCACAGAGCAGCTGAGTTCTATAGCAATTTGAGATTTAACTTTGTGAGGAATCACTAAACCCAGGTACACAATCAGTAGAATTAGCTGCAAAGACTCAATTAGATACATGTACAGCGATATTCACTACAGAATTATTCACAATAGACGAAAGGTGGAATCAAACCAAAGCAAGTATCTATTGACAGGTGAGTAAGTAAACCCAAAGTAACATATCCATACAGGGTAATGGATATTCTTCAGTCACAAAGAGAAATGAAGTTCTTATACACACAGCATGGTTGAACCTTGAAAACACTGTGCGGAATGAAAGTCAGATTCAAAAGGACATTTGTATTATCTCACAGGAAGCACCTAGGAAAGTCAAGTGCATTGAGAGCAATGGTTATCTGTAGCAATGGGGCAAGGTAAAGGAGAAATGGAGGATTATTGCTTAAGGGATGAAAAGTTTCTGTGGAGTGTGATGAAAAAAGTGCAAAGGGGGGGGGTAATTTGTATACAAGGTGAATGCAATGCTTATTACTGCATTTGACACTTAAACATGGTTGAAATGACAAATACAGTTTTCACCACCATTCAAATGTTTTTTCATTGAAATGATTCATCTAATTGTTTATGAAAGGTAAGGGCAAACTTTTCAGAGAAGCATGATAAGCTTGTAGTAGAGTCCATCAATCAATAGTTCACAGCTTCACAAACTGAAGATACCTTGGTAACCACCACCCAGATCAGGACTAGAATCATTCCCAGGCCCTCCAAATTCCCCCTTACCCTGTCACTGCTCCCCCAAAGCTGAGCACTCTCTTGTCCTCTCATCCCATATAAGCCAGTTTGGAAGTGGATTGTGAAAAACAAAAGCAAAAAACAAAAATCAGTTAGTCTAGAAAGCAACTAGCAATTTCTTCCTGGAATGGCAGAAGTCAAAAGGAGAAAGAAACCCTAGAGATGGTGAGTGTGACACTGTTTCCTCCTCGTTCTCCATCAGGGCCCCCACGAATGGTCTTGCAGAATGAAACTAGGATGCTTGTGTTCTCTCAGGACTATATGCTCAGACTTGAACATGGCCGCAGTGAGCTGTTGACAAGGGGCAAATTCAAGCAAATCATTTATTTGCCCATCTCAAGGCCAGCCAGCACTTGCTCACATTTCAAAGCGAAACACCACGGTGAAGTGGAATGGGTGTTGGACAATTCAGGCTGTGAACTCATTTCTTCCCAGTTTCTCACTGAGTGACTTGTGTAAGAACTCACTGGATCTGACCTATCCAAGGGCATTGCAGGCCGTGCTGTCTGTAGACCTCAACAGCATGGATGCTGCAATGGCACTTGATGTTCATTATTATTGCTATTGAGGAAAATAGTATATGTAATAAATATTTGTCAATTTATTTTATAATCTAGTGACATTGATTCTGCTTACCATATTCTACACCCTTCACCATTATCCACATCCATGTTGCCCCATCACCCCGGACAGAAGCTCAGTGTCCCCTAAGTAATGACTCCTCACTCTTCCTCCCTTCCATCTCTGGCAACACCAATAAACTTTGCCTAGTGTAGATAATTTATATGAGTGAGATGATATAATATTTGGTCATAGTGTCTATCAGAACCTCATCACCCTTTATGAATGAGCACTATGCCATTGTATGTATGTACCACATTTTTTCCATCCTTTTATCTGCTGATGGACTCTTGGGCTGTTTCCACCTTATGGCTATTATAAATAGTTCAGCCAATATTCCCAAGGCAAGAAATAGTAAGGCCATAGCAGTATAACATAAAATATTGAATATACACACAAACCTAGGTAAACAAAAATGACTCATAAAGTCTTAGGTGTAATGAGGAAAAAAAGCAACAGCTACTTTAAAAATGTATTATTATAATGAGTTGTTCCTCCATTACAAAGAAAAGAACTAAATGTCCTCACTCCTCATAAACATCAAAATTACAGTATTTCAAATTATCACCTGGACAATTCTTACCCATGATTACTGGTACAATGATGTGATTGAAGTGTGTGGAGGGCCTTACAGCCTGTTGTCTTTGCTAGGTGTCTACAAGCTGGTTTAGACTCACAGCAATGCTATGAGCACAACACTGCCTCCCAGCACCATCTGCACAGTCACATCCAAAGCCCAGCCCAGCGCTGCAGCCACCAGATGAATGCATCTCACTGGGGACCTCCTTCTTTTTCACGGACCCTCCACTTTATCATGTATAATGGCTGGTTTAGACAGGGTTCTCTAGAAGAACAAAACCAGGGCACGAATAATTTTATATACATTGATATGGATAGACATCTAACATAAGAAATAAAGAGGTAATTAATCTATAAAGCAGTATGAATGGCTTGATGCAGCTCACTTCTGTGAGACAGCTAATACACTGACAGTCAAAAAAGTCTTGGGGACAGCAAGATAGTCCTCTATAGAGCAATTTAGGCTCTCTGGCTACAGGTAACAAACAGCAAGGCAAATCACCAATAGTCAGCCAGATGGCAGGCTCCAATAGTCTCCAGTTCAAGAGATGTATATTCCAGTAGCATGGTGAAGCAGGTCTTGAAGGAACCTCAACTTAAAGTGACACAATTCACAGATTAGGTGTCCCACAGGTAGTGTAGCTTGCAAATGGAGGTACAGAACAAACAAGATAACCAGCTGCACACTGGTCTGAAGATCCAAGGGCAAATGAGAGAAAGGCGAGGCTTTGTTTTCATTGGCCCTGTTGGCGCAATAAACCTACCTATCTTCATTGGTCATGTTGGCACAAAAAACCTACCAATCACAATGCCCTTCTCCAGGGACTGGTTTCTCCTGATAACCTGTCCAAAATACATGAGACAAAGTGTTGCCATCATTGCTTCTAAGGAGAAATTTAGTTGTACTTCTTCAAACCAGATTTGGTCATTCTTCTCGTGATATGTAGGATGCAATGTAACTTAACCATGGAGGGTCAGTTGACATTTCCACACAAAAATTAGCTTTGTGGTTTGACTTAGTAGAAGGGTAAAAAATGGTCTCTTTGCCTCTCGCAGTGAGGAGGGTCTCAGGACATTCGAGGGTCCCCCAGGAGGCCTGGGATCTTCACCTCATGTGTACCACATGGCATAGAATTCTGGCCCCGTGATAGCTTCATCAGTGACCAAGAAACAGCTTTGAAAGGAACCATGTTAGAATGTTCTGGGTAGGACCGCAGAGGAAACAGGGAACAAAACTCAAAATCATAAAAATGACCAGGCTTATGGGTTCATTAGAGATAAGGAATGTTCAAGACTAGGGCCTTAAACATCTTTCAGTCTTAGAACTGCTTGCCAGAATGGTGATGAGGACCAACTCTATCCAAGAAATGAAATGTGTACAAAGGTTGTAGGTGGACTCCCCTCTCCCCAGACTGTACCCCTTTTCAGTCTTTGCTTTGGTTACTACCCACTTCCCTTTGTCCGAGGCCAAAAGTTCTCATACTCTTCCTGTGACATCTCACTAACCTTTATCTCTCAATGAAATGATCCATTCATCACAGAAAACATAAAAGAGAGATTATTAGCCTAAGTACAACCAAGAGGATACCATTCAACGCAAACTGTTGGGTTCAGAGTTATTTTGAAATTGGCTAATTTGGGTCCTTTTCCTGATGACAAAATGTCTAAGAGGACACTTTATTCACCATCATTTTGTTCTGTGTAAATTCTACAACTGTAACATGTTTTTATAAAACATATCGATACATTCAGCACTCAAATCTGGGTTTCTCCAAGGAGCCCTGGCAGAGTAGTGGGCTGTGCATTGGGCTGCTACCTGCTGGGTCAGCAGTTCAAAAACACCAGATGCTGTGTGGGAGAAAGACAAGGCTTTCTCTCCAGGAAAGAATTACAGTCCCCCAAACCCACAGAAGCAGTTCTGCTATCTCCTAAAGGGTTGTAATGAGTTGCAATCAACTCAATAACAACGAGAATAAAAGGAACCAGGGATGCTTAGATAATTTGCTGATTCTACCAAGATTGGTCTTGAACCAGTGGCCTGCCAACTGTGACTTGTGAACCATACGTGACTCTCTCAGTGTAAACACACGACTCTGAAGTATCATTGAAAACATTTGAAGATTACTATTTCAGATCACGGTGAATTCATTTGTTTGAAAAAACATATGTAAGGCTCTTGAGTGAATTTAAAGTTGTTAGGATGGACAGGATTGGCTCATTGGTCTCAAGAGTTTACCGACTCCTGGTCTGGAATAATACAGATCTCTGAAGTTCGAAAAAACACAAGGAAAAGTTATGTCAGGAGAGCTTCCAGAGGCCCAGGATAGAACAACTGGAACAAGAAATGTGCAATATTGTCTGTGCTATCATCTAAAGCATATCATAAATTTGCAGAACTGGATAAGCTAGTAAATAAGTAAATGAGTAAAGGAGACATATATTCATGATAAGAAAAATTCCCCAATGATAATATAGCTATGCCCATCCCCCATGCCATGCCTCTAAGAGAGAGAAGACTAGACTCAGCACCTGGCTTCTTCTTAAAAGTTGGCTCTGAAAAACTGATAATTTTACCATGGGGAGGCCTGAGAGAGTCTCCATCACTTAATATGGCGTTTAAGATATAGCTCATCCGTGGCAAGTCACGTGGGCAGTATGACTTTCCCAGGAGAATGTGAGAACACCAGCACTGCAGTTTGTGGCTGTCTTTCTGAACACTCACCTCCATGAGCTGAACATGAGAAAAGCATCCAGGAACATTCTACACAACACACTACTCTCTGTAGTTTACTCCAAATTTAAAACTGTTCCACAATAAACATTTATATAAAAGTATCTCGGGGGAAATAGGCAGGTCTGGCTACAGGGGTGTTGAGTTTTCGTTTGGGGTGATGAAAAACATTGGAGAAAGGGATGTTTTGATAGTTACACTGCTTCATGGTGAGTGCAATTTGTGTCACTGGATTGTCCATGAAAATAAGGCTGGTGGGACCCATGTTATATGTCTCACCACAATGAAAATTTTCAAAAAGCATACTAACCACAGAGGTGTGTGCCAGGAGTGAGATCTGCTATCTGATGAACAGCAGAGGAGTTCTTTCATAGCAACATCTATGACCATTTCAGAGGCCTTCACAAAGCTGTTAAAATCATGAATCAGTCAGGCACACAGTCAGTCACATATTGTCACATATTTTTTCTCAGCTAGGTGTCTGCAAAAACATAGTGTCTCATCTTGATGCTCAATGGCAAGCAAAATTGTCTCACTCACCTTACTGAGGCATAGGGTAAACTTCCAAGTGGTTAGTGATTGTGATAGTCTGGGTAGACTAGAGAAACAAATCCATAGACACTCATATGTGTCTACGAAAGAGGTTTATTTACAAGAGCAATTGAACACTGAGAAAGATATCCCAACCCAGCCAGTTCAAGGTCATAAATCTGATATTAGCCCATATGTCTGATACCAATCGATAAATCCTCTTCAGACTCATGAAACACATGCAATGACAAACCATGGGTAGAAAGCCTTTGAATCCAGTGGTGTTCTAAGCATCTCAGCGCTGGCAGGAGCCACCATATGACTTCTCTAAGTCTAGGTTTCTGGCCACATCAGGGTAGATTCATATGGCTTCTCCTCAGGGATGTCTCACAGGGAATCAGCTTTGTGTCTTGTCAGTAGAACATCTCCAAGGGACCGAGTGAACTGAGAGAAATAGTATCTCCACCTCTAAGAAGGAATTACCATATTTCCCAGCATTCTCAGGAGAAGATCATGTCCACACAGAGGTCTCATTGTCTATCTCCAGATTGACAGGTTAGACTCCACCCTTAGACTCTTAATCCTCAAATTGACACCAGATTAGGTGACTGCCCCAGTGATGAAATCTTCACTTTGGAGTTTGTAGGCACTGGTAGAAAATGACTTTGCAAATTAGCACCTCTTGCCTAAACTTACAAGCAAGCACACTTCAGTATGCCACGGGAGAGTCAAAGTCGACACAGTAATTTTAAGCTCGGCCTTAAGGTAACAACCCAACGGAGGTCTTCCGTCTCAGTCCACAGTCTGAACCACTTGGCTGTGTACCCATCTGTCCTATTTGCTGAAAAGGTTCAGCCTTGTTAAGAAATTCTCGGATGATCTGATAAAAGATGGTTGCATGTATTTTCCAATCTACTGATGAAAGAAATTAGTGGAGAACCACCTTGTTTGCTCCCCACTATGCCTGCTCCCTGTTGCTTTCATTTTGCTGGTTCTGACTCTGCTGTCGTCTGTGGGAAGAGGAGCACTGCTCCATGGGGTTTTCAAGGGTGTGTGTGAGCTTTGGGGAGCAGATAGCCAAGTCTGTCTTTCCAGGAGCAACTTCGTGGGTTCGAACTGCCAACCTTTAAATTAGCTGAGTGCCAAGCTGTTTGTGCCACCCAGCTGCCTGCCATTTTATAGTCATTATGGTCAAACAATTAAATATTTCCCATAGAATAATAGAAGTCAGAGATTACTTTGAATTGTGCTTGAAACAAACTACCAGAACTCATTTCAAATTGTGGTGATCTCATATATGGTTTTTCATCGGTAAATTTTTTCTTTTCTTTTTTGAGGCAAATCTTCAGACCTTTCTTCCAAGCCATCTCTGGGAACTGAAACCTCCAACCTTGGGCCTACTAGCTGAGCTCATTAACAATGTGCACTACCCACCACTTCCTTGAAACAAGAAATGCCATGAATGTGGTAAGCATTTGTGGGTGGAACGGACAACATTTTTTAACACTTTTCAGCTGGTTTGCTACATTTTCTGAACAGGTAAAAATAAGAAAACATCTATTCCCAGACTGTCCACATTAACTAGGGGGTAAATGATTGACATTGTATGTTAGTCCGGGTACACTAGAAAAACAAATCCATAGACACGCATGCATGTATAAGAAAGAGGTTTATATACAAGAGCAACTGTACATTGAAAAAACATCCCAGTCTAGTCCAGTATCATAAGTCTGATTAGCGCATATGTCTAATACCAATCCATAAATCCTCTTCAGACTCAGGAAGCACATGCAATGACACTAGGACAATCATAGGGAAGTGAGTACAGAGTCTTGTGTATCCAGTGGTGGTAGAAGCCTCTCAGTGCTGGCAGGGCTCTATTCATGGCTCCTCCAGTTTCCAGGGTCTATTAGCATGCTGCCATGTGTCTTGTCAGTAGAGTATCTCCAAGGGACTGAGCAGTGCGTCTCTCACCTCCAAGGAGGAAATATAGCCGGATTGCCCAGAATTTTTAGGAGCAGGTCATGTCCACACAGAGGTCTCATTGACTATCTCCAGTAAGAATGACGACATTGTTCTGTAGTTATTACCCTGTCAGTGGCTTTGTTTGCTCACCATTCTCTTCACACACCTCTTACTCCTGCCAGGTCCCTCTGGGACCTTTGCCCTCTCCTCAAGCCTACTTCCTATCTTACTGGCAAACCAACAAAAGTAGAGACTAACCAAAAAGAGAACAAAAGATTGTAAGAGAAAAGAAAAAGAAAGAAAAGATCAACAGAAACCATGGGGGAAAGGAAACAGTGTTCAGTGTAAGATTTAAAAATAATAACTTATAATTTATCAAGGGGTCACAAGAAGGAATGGGGGGAGGTAAAAAAGAGGAGTTGATACCAAGGGCTCAGTAGAAAGTAAATGTCTAGAAAAAATGATGGCCACATATGTGCACATATGCTTGATATAATTGATGAATGGATTGTTATAGGAGCTCTAAGAACCCCCAATAAAATTATCTTTTTTAAAAAAAATGATCCACAGAATCATGTGTTTGAAGGATTTAGCAGGATATCTTGTTGATTTCATTTCTTGAGATGGCCTGTGTAAATATATACAGTGTTTCTTTAAAAACAAACAAAGACAACAAGCAAATGCCTCCAGATTTCTTATTTCTCCCACCTAAACAGTGGTCTGAGGGGCTTAAACAAATGGAGGAAAAGTTAAACTGAAATAGACTTAGAGTCTGCAGTGACCAACAAGGTCATCTCAAACAAAAAAAGCAATTATTGAGACAAGCAATTAGGAAATTAAAAGGGAGTGTAGGGAACTCTAGGCTGAGGGACCAGCAAGTGACAGCACAAGGGGATTGAAAGAGCAGGAGATGTGCAGGAAAGTTCCAATAGGACAAAACGTGGTGATTTTAGAACAGTCGGAGAACATTCTTCATATGGCGGTTACTCCTTTGTACTTGCCAGATACATGCTTTCAAATATTTCCCCAAAGCCTAAGCCTGCCTTTGTCACTTTCCCGTATTTTACAAAGATAAAAAGTGTTTAATTTTGATACAGTTGAACTTACCGGTCTTCCCCCCCCCCCTTTTTGTGTGTGTGTGTGTGTGTGTGTGTGTGTGTCCTAGCCAAGGATTTATTTTGTCTAACTTTGGATGGTAAATCACATCCCCGCTCCACCCCTAGCCCCCGGCAGCCCAGAGCTGCTGTCCGTTAAACATTGGATGAGCGTCAAGGTCCGTTGTTCAACCCCAGCAGCAGCTCCGAGGAACAAAGATGAGCCCATCTTCTCCGTAGAGGATCACAGCCTTGGTCACCCTGTGGAGGGTGGCTGAGAGTCAGAATTGACTCATGAACTGTGGTTTCCATGGTGGGTTTATATGATCTTCATCATGGCTGACTCAGCTGATAATTGAAACAGGGTGGCATAGCGTGCAGCATCATGTACACCAGCATGGTACAGGGAACTGGTCCATGATGCAGTTCTTGGGCACCTTTTGGAAAAACCAATTGGTCATCTTTGTATGGGGCTATTTCTGGTCCCTTAATTTGAGCACCTATCTTTATACCCCAGAGTCCTGATGGTGTGGTAGGTAGGTGTTGGACTGTGGATCTCACGGTTGGCAGTTCGAAACCGCTAGTAGCAGCTTCAGACAAAAACTCGACTTTCTACTCCTGTGAACAATTACAGTCTGCGGAACCTGCAGGGGTCACTGTGAGTCAGCCCTGACTTCATGGCAGTGAGTTTGGTTTTGTCTTGATAGCAGGATCACGGTCTGGATGGCTATCCTTGTGGACAGTCGAATCCGGTGGAAACCGGCAGCTGTATAAGGAAGAAATCTTTTGGTGAAGGAAAGCTCCACTCTTTTCCAGTTGTTGGCAAACAGCAACTTGCGAGCCATGCACGGCTGTGTCAGTGTGAATGTGCGGCTCTGAAGTAACACAAAAACCTTTGAAGGTTACTATTTCAGATCATGAGCTTTTCTTTTGTTTGGAAAAAAACATATTGAAGGCTTTTGAGTGATTTTAAAGTTGTTAGGAGGGACAGGATTGGCTCTTTGGTCTCAAGAGTTTGTTGAACTCTGAGCTAGGGCCAAGTGGGGATTACAGTCGAGGATATGAAATGCAATGTGAATAAATTGAATGGGAAAACAGGATATTCTTTGTAAATCTCCACCCACTTCACAATAAAATGTAAAAAATAAATAGAATTTTAAAACTAGCGGTAGGAAAATGGCAAGGCAGCACTTTGTTGAAGCAGAAGATTTGTAGTCCAGCATGGCAGTCCTGCTGATAAGCCTAGCTTTCAAAGGTTTTGCTGTTAATGACCTTTCAATCAGTCAGTGTGCGTCTTCTAACCCAGCGCTTTATAGAGATGGTTCAGTTTTTCTATTTCTGCATAGTCTGGGGATCAATCGGCAAATTCAACGAAAAGCTGTGAGGAATTTTTTTCAATTGTCATTGTGAAGAATCTATAGGTCAATATGGACTAAACTGACATTGTTACAATGCTGTCTTCAAATTCATGAAGACAAACGAGCTGCTGAACTTCAAAGCACCTGAGCTCCAGGGCACTTGCCTTCAGTGTTTCACAGAGTTTACCACCCCGGGCAGAACACTAGCACAATGCTTGGGGTTTCTAAGCCTTCCTTAATTTATCTCAACAACGTTTTCTAATATACACTGTCCTCACGATTGTTCCTAGGTTTAAGCTTATTTTTGGATCCAGGGGGGTCAATCAATTTCCTTGAGGGTCTTCCTCTTTTTGACCAAACATAAGGTCCTTCTCCAGGGTTTGGTCTCTCCTGACAACAATTCCAAAGTACATCAGACAAAGTCTTATCATCCTTGTCTCTCAGGAGCACCTGACCACACGTCTTCCAAGAAAGGTTTGTTTGTCCTGCAGCACTCCATGATACTTTCAATAGTCTGACTTATGATAACTATAATTTTTGTCATGCCTTCCTTTATCTTGATTGATCTTCCGAGAACTTCACAACTTAAAAAAAAAGAATAAAATTCAAAACCCCAGATTTTTGCTTTATTAATTTCTTGCTATTGTTTTTTAATTACTTAATTTTTTTTGATATTCATTCTACCCTTTTTTCTACTTGGTTTGGGTTTCATTTGCTCTTCTTTCTTTTAGTGTTTTAAAGATAGAAACTGAAGTTGTTTATTTGTGACCTTTCTTATTTTCTGATCCAGGCATTTCATGCTACAAATTTCAAAAACTTGAGTGGTATCCCATATAATTTGACCTACATTCAGTAAGTTAATTCAGTTTAAAATACTTCCTACATTTTCCTTGGAGTCATTGAAATATATAAAGATGATTAATTTGATTTATAAATGTTTTAGGGATTTCTCATAAATCTTGCTGCTATGACATCTAATTTAATTTCATTGTGATTGCAAAAAAACATTTCTATGACTTCAAACCCTTTAAATTTATTGAGATATACCATTTGACTTGTGGCAATCACCTAATCTGGTGTCAATTTGAGGATTAAGAGTGTAGGGGTGGTGTCCAGCCTGTCAATCTGGAGATAACCAATGAGATATGGATATGGATATGGTTTTCTCCTGAGAATTCTGGGAAATCTAGAGCTATTTCTCTCTTGGAGGTGAAAGTCTCACTACTCAGTTCCTTGGAGAGGCTCTACTGATAAGACACAAGGCAGACTTCCTGTAAGACATCCCGAAGGAGAACCCACATGGACCTACCCTTATGAAACCAGACCTCTGAAGCTGGAAAAGCCACATAGAGACTCCTGCCAATGCTGAGATGCTTGAGAAGCCACATAGAGGCCCCTGTCAACACTGAGATGCTTACAACACCACTGGATCCAAAGACTTTCTACCCACTGGCCTGTGATTGTCCTGCATATGATGTCATTGCATGTATTTCATGAGTCTGAAAAGGACATTATAGATTGGTACTGGACATATGGGCTAATAGCAGACTTATGACCTTGGACTGGACTGGGTTGGGATGCTTTCTTATTGTACAGTTGCTCTTATATATAAAAACACTCTCATACACATATGAGTATTTATGAATTTGCTTCTCTAGTCTGTCCAGACTAACACATGACCCAAAACATTTTGGTAAATATTGCATGTGCATCAGAAAATAGTGTTAATTCTGCTGTTGCTGAGTAGATTGCTGTATAACTATCAATTAGATCAAGTTGGTGAATAAAGCTGTTTGGGTCTCCTCTATTCTTACTGACTTTCTTGGAGTTATTTCATCACTTAATGAAAGGCAGATGATAAAATCTCTGGCTACTTTGAAATAAATCCCATCCAAAGCCCCTTAGACGCAAATAGAGTAACCACATCATAGAAAAGAACTCCACAGACATTATTATTTAATGATAGAATTTTGGGAGTGGGTTATTAATTAACTCAAAGGAATGAATCACGAGATTGATGAAGGCATGAAAGGAGATTGTTATTGAGTTCAACAGCATTCCCTGGCCATCAGACATTCTTACTTTTGCATAATGATAGGGCACTTCCATCAGTGCCAGTGATGACATTTATAATAAAATTGGTTTGTAATGCACACAAGATGAATTCACTTGAAAAGAAGATGCCCAGAAAAGACAATCTTCAGGGAACTCCTTAGCTGCAACCACAGACAGCAAGGCTGTCATGTCATTCGCCTGATACCTCCCACTCTATACAAGGTCACTTTCTTGGTGCATTGCACAGTCACACACTCACACAGATAACGGGCTACTAACAAAAGCACAGGTGTTAGCAGCCTCCCCAACCCCATCTCCCTCAGTTAGCGCATTGTGTAGCATGAAGTCACTGGCAATGTCAGCTCTTGAAAACTGCATGGCTCAGATATTTCCAAGCTCTTTTAATCCACGACAAAGGCCTCCCTTTATTGCTGCTTTGTTTTCCTTTGCTGCCCTACAGCATGGAATCCAGTGTGCACTCCTGATAAGCAGTGAACCATGCAGATGCAGTACAGTTTCCTTGTGAACACCACCATGTAATCTGCCAAGGCCTCAGTGGGGAGGTGGCATGGGACTCGCCTCCCCCACACTGAGCCAATGCCAAATGGCACCCTGCACCATGGTGAGCAGACCAGGAAACTTCTGAACAACCTCAAAGCAATTTAAAAAAATTTTTGTACACATGAAATTTACCACTGCCTTTTGGGGGGATACAGCACGGTGAATGTAAATAACTGCATGCTAATCAAAGTGAGTTCATAGCAATTTCCAACTTGGAAAAAAACAGAAGATGAGAGAAGCTGCTGCTAGGATGCTGCTGCTTTGGAGAGGCTGTTTTCTTTTTCACGTCCTGGGTTTACATGCCAGGAATGAAGAGAGGAATATGCTGGTTCAGGACACAAAGCTGATATTTGCTACTGTTGGCAGAAATCCCTGTGTGTCCAGAGAAAAGTGGAAAGAGTACACCTAAAGAAACTGACAAGCCAGTTGAAAACATGACCTGATACTTAAAGGCTTGAGCATAAACAAGCAGTCATCTAGCTCAGGAGAAACAAAACCCACCATAAAAGAAGCTCACTTGCCTGTGCGATCATGAGGTGCTGAAACTATCAGGTATCAGTCATCAAATAACAAAAATCAAAATCAATGGACCAATTGGCTCCCGAAATGATTGCTGAAGACAAATGGATACAGAGGCAAATAGAGTAGAAGAAACAATGGTGCCCAGGTACCAAATGATTGAATGTCTGGAGTCTCAGAGACTTGAAGATAAACGAGTCACCGTTCAGTGCAGAAACAGCAAAGTCCACATGGAAGAAGCACACCAACCTGTATGATCAAGAGGGACTGAAGGAAGCAGGTCTCGAGCATCGAAGAAAAAGAATCACATCATTATGAATGAAGGAGAGAGCAGGGTAGGGGCCCAAGGCCCACTGGTGGGTAATTTGTCACCCCTTTACAGGGGAGTCATGGGGAGGAAACAGACCAGTCAAGGGGCAGCCAGGCAGTGATGATGCATACAAATTTCCTCTAGTTCCTGAAGTCTTCCTACCCCCAACTATCATGGTTCAACTCTACCCTACAAATCCAGATAGACTGAAGAAGATACACTAGTAGAAAGGGGAGCTGGAGATATGGGAAAACGAAGATGGATGAGTTCCTTCGGGCCAGTGGTAAAATTGGAGTTGCTGGATGGATGGAGAGAAGGTGGGGTAGAGAGACGGAACCAACTGCAAGGATATACACATAAGCTCCTATTGGAAGGACGGGAATCAAAGGAGTCGGTTGGGGGAGAGGTTGGGCAGTGTGAGATATGAAAGAACATTAATAATCTATAAAGTATTGAGGGCTGGTGGGGAAGGGAGAGCAGGGGAAGAGGGGAAAAGATGGAAAAGCTGAAGCAAGGGCTCAAGGGGAAAGGCGGATGTTTGGAGAATGATGACAGCAACAAACATGTGAAGGGCCTTTGCACAGTTTGTTTATTTATGTATTGTGAAAAATGATGTACAAGCCCCCAATAAAGCAATTGTTAATTTAAAAAAAAGAAAGAAAACATGACCTGATAACCATCTCCACTGCCAAGTTCAGTTAAAGAGGCAGTTCACAGAGTAAGGGGAGATATTGGAAGGAGTTCCCTGGGCTTCTGTTGACTTAATGATTGACTAGAACAAAACTGTGTGTTAGGGATAAGACATATGATGTTTAGGCAGATGGACTAATACTGAAGGAAATTCACAATTCAATGGAGAAGACCTATTGCCTACAGAGCATTGAGAATTAAAGAGATTGAGAGATGAAAGTGTATACTTCTTGGGAAAGAGTTTAAGAGCTGAGTTTTGATTGCTGTTATGAATTGACATTCAGTTAGTCCCTAAATTATGGTGATTTCATGCCCGATAGGAAAAATGCTGCCCGGACTTACACCATGATTGGTTGCAGCCTGGATCATTGTGACAATAAGATTTTCATTGTCTGGATTTTGGAAGTAGATTTCCATGTTTTTCTTCCTAGTTCATCTTAATCTGGAAGCTACACTGAATCCTGCCGAGTGTCATAGCAAGACACTCTGCCACTGAGAGGGGGAGGGTCACTGCACAGGAAAGGCATTGAATGGGAACCAAACTTGGGTTTTCTAATAGAAGGTCAGGAAAATTCTAGCCCTAGCCAACCAATGCTCATGAGTTTGGATTCAAAGGTGGGATCCACAATAAAAGAGCACATACCTAGTGGACTAAAGGAAACTATGGGATCTTAGAAATGGATGGTCACTTGTTAAAAAATCCATTCTGCACAGGCATGTATCTTCTAAGTAGAATGGCAAGCTCTTTTACTACCCCTGGTCCTTAAAGAAGCCAACATTTTGAAAGTTACTTCAAAGTCCGTGTACACAGTAGATCAATAATGTGAATAGTTCATGCCAAAAGCTGTTATTCTATATAACAGCTATATGTTAAGGGCTTCCCCATTCCCCTTTTCAGTTTTCAAACAGTGATAAGATCTTGTCTTCCTATCTCTTGATAGATGATACAGTGGTAGGAAACTGAATGTTCTTGTTAGGTGCTGTGAGATCCACCTCACAGTGACATTATGTACAGCAGAATGAAATATCACTCCATCTTGTGTCATGTTCACATTTGTTACTCTATTTGAGGCCATCATTGCAGTCAATGTCTCAATCCATCTCAAAGAGGGATGTTTTTTTATTCACTGTCCTTCCTTTGCACCAAGCATGAAATCCTTTCTCCAGGGAGAGGTACCTCCTGATACTATGGCCAAAGTACATGAGATGAAGTTTTCCCCTGCTTCCAAGAAACATTCAGGTTGTACTTCTTCCAATATAGATCTCTTAGTTCTTCTGGCAGTCAATGGTCCTTTCCAATAGTCTTTACCAACACTGCAATTCAAATGCAGGGCTTCTCAAAAGGTGGATAGAGAGAATAGCTATATTTTGAAATTTTTAATCTTAAAAATATCGTTTTAACAAAACACATGAGGGGTAACACCTCCCCCTCCAAAAAAAATGGAATGAAAAAAGCTGTACTGGGCAGAGCTTCCACAAATATGCATTTTTCCGTGCTAGGTAAGCATCAAACAACTCACCCTGAGTTAGTACACCCAGTGACATTGCCTGGGAAGGTTCTCTCTGGTCACAGTGAATTTTTCATCAAAGAACCTCATTTTTTCATGATGGTCAATATACAAGAACAATTGTGAAATTTTGTTTTCTGCTTGTTGAAAATGTTATAGAAACTGTTGTCATGTTGATAATAGCTTACAAGGACAGTGTTATGGGAACAATTCAAGTGTATGACTTTTTCTCATTTCAAAAAATGTGGAAATGTCAACTGATAACAAAGTTCACTAAGCTATCATAAAGATCTACATATAATCTCTTCCCTGGGGTATGGTCAACCGGGAAGTGGGTGAAAGGAAACACCAGACAGTGTAAGGTACGTCAAAGTAATAATAATTTATAAATCATCAAGGGTTCATGAGGAGTGTTGCTGGGAGGGAGGTTAAAAAATGAGGAGCCGGTGCCAAGAGCTTATATAGAAAGCAAATGTTATGAGAATGATGGGGACGGTGTATATACAGATGTGCTTAACACACAATGGACTTATGTGAAGAGTGTGATAAGAGTGTGAGCCCTCAATAAGAGGATTTAAAAAAAAAGAAGCTCATTCTGGACATCTGTCAACTTTCTAAAAGGACGTAAATGTCAACTCACAGTGCATTTGTTGTTTGCTCCACCAGGTTAGACTGTTAATCAAGCTTTCTAAAATATCAGTGACATCGTTTCCCACAGCATAGCCACAACACACAAGTCACCAGAGTATGACAAACTGACAGACAAGTGGTAAAACTCTGGGAGGGAAAAGTTCATTTCTCAGCACATCTGTGTGACATGGTTATAACTGAGTTTGTGCCCCACTGTCAATCAAGTTTTCAAAATGGCATCAAGCAAGAGATTGATAAAGACGTGGGAATTTCTCGGTATTTTTCAGTCACACTCCTTGCTCTTCCTTCAGTTTTGAATTAGGAGCCGTGGAGGTACACTGGTTGCATGTTGGGCTGCTAACTCTGAGGTCAGCCATTCAAAACCAACAGCTGCGTAGAGAAAGAAAGGTGAGGCTTTCTAGTCCCATAAAGATTGACAGTCTGGGAAACACACGAAGGCAGTTTTACCCCGTCTTGTAGGGTTCCCTGAATCAGCATATCCTTGATGGCAGTGAGTTTGGATTTTTTCGTTCAGCTTGAGTCAGGTTACTTGCGAATCCATTTTCCTCTTCAACTAAAGTTGACCCCTAACATGTCACACAAGTCTTGAGATCCTTTTCCCAAAACCTCTCTAGTCTGCTGCTTCCAATGATCCATCTCTCTCCTGAACTTAGAATGACGTCATGCTTTTGCCAATGTAACTGGTTGTTTAGTCTCTAACAGGAAATTTGCTCCTTTTCCTTCTACTGGTCATGAAAACACACCTATACCAAATTCGAAGACCTATGTCGAATCTCTGCTTACCTTCTTTGATTATGCAAGGCAGCCTCTAACAACTCATCTTAGCTCTCAGCTTCTACTCGCTCCCCTCTTCCTGCCCATCCTTCCTTTCCCCTTTCTTCCCTTTCTCTTTTCCCCCCTCCCTTGCTTCCTTCTTGTCTGTCTCCTAGCCATTCAGAAAGCATTTAGTGAGTTCCTATTATAAAGAGAAAGGTCAGCAGTTTGAAAACACCAGTCACTCCTCTGAAAAAAGATGAAGTTTCCTACTCCTACGGGCTTATGGTCTTGGCTGTTCTATCCGGTCATAAAGTGCTGAAATGAACCCGAATTGACTTCAAGGCAGTGAGTTTGTTTTTGGTTTTAAATTATAAGCCAGTTATTCCTTTTTATTTAAAAAGAAATCCTTTTGTTGGGGGCTCATGCATCTCTTATCACCATCCATCCATAAGTCCATTGTGTGCCAGGCACTTTTATGCATCCATTGTTCTCATCATTTTCTGGTACTCCTTTTTTTTGTGGGGGGGGCATCACTGCCTTCTGATGGTGGGAGTAGGAGGCCCAGTCTTGCTCTTGGAGAGCTGCTGCTGGATTTTGGTACTCCTTTTTATAGGACCTGGGTTATAGGAGTTAACAAAAGAAAGCAAGTGTCAGTTCTTATGGATTTACATTCTGCAAAGTGGAGACACAGAAGAAACTAAAACTACCAGAGGTGTGGTCATGGAGAGTGAATATGAAATCCACAGCTGTCTGACTGATTGTCTGACTCATGGCGACTCCAGGTGTGACTGAGGGGAGCTGCTCCAGAGGGCTTTCTTGGCTGTCATCTTTACAGAAGCAGATTACCAGGCCTTATTTCACAGGGCTACCACCCATCTTCAAGTTAGGAGTCAGGCACAGACTATGTCATGCCAGGACCTGAGGTTGCTTTGAGCCTGAAACTAAACCCAGGCTGTAGTCCTGATGGAAGCAAACTGTCCCATCTCTCTCCTGCAGAGCAGCTGGTGGATTGAACACGTGACCTTTGGGTTAGCAGCTCAGTTTTTAACCTCCATGCCACTAAGTGTCCTCTCCAGGTGTGCTTCCAAAACATAATGGCATGGAGTCTCTTCTGACCTTCTAGCGATCTTGTAGGACAGAGTAGACCTTCTTGTGAGGGTTGGGGGAGCACATCTTTTTTCTTTTCTTTTCTCTTATTTTACGAACCTTAGCCCTAGCCCTAGCCCTAACCCTAACCCGGGGACTACTCTTTATAGGAGGAGACAGCCTCATTTTTCTCCCATGGCATAGCTGGTGGATTTGAACCACCAACTTTTCAATCAGCATCTCCGATGCATAACATATTGTGCCACCAGGGCTTCTCGATCAGTACTGACTTAGTGGTACTTTAAAGTGGCAGGGAAGCCTTTACTGAGGTGCTAGCATTTAAATTATGACCTACACGACAGGAGGAAACTATGCTTTATCATGAGAGAAAAGAGCATGTAAATGTGGGGAATTCCCAGTTCAAAGGCCCAAAGAGACAGAAGCCAAACTGGAGAAGCCTGTTTCTTTCCATTATTGCATCTGCGCCATTCTTCTGCATGCTGTATGGCTGCTGCAAGGAAAAACACATGCATGGATGCTCCACAGTGTATAATCCAGCTCCAGTGATTGCCTGTGAACCAGCTTTTCTCCCCCAGTGGATTCTCTTCCCGGTGCCTAATAAATCCACCACTGTAAATTCTCAAACTGCATTGGCGACATTGACTAAGAAACTGATTCAAACCCCTCCTAACAAAAGAGGAGCGTACCTACCACCCTCCCAAAATGTTTCAGAAGAAGCAAGCATACTCAAGAGCTGCTCTCTCCACAGAATAAGGTTTAAACCCAGAAGAGAAATGAATGCACCAATCACCAAGATTTACACATAGGCACACACCTAACTCTTAACTTTTTCTCATTAACTTTTATGGTGCGAAGTTCTTTCTGCTGCCCCCTTTCCTAGAATCAACGACCCCACATTCCGCTTCATCCATTAACCAGCTTTCCCCGGCTCAACCCAACATGTCATTAAATTACTTTCAGTGTGAGTGAGAAACCACCTTTCCATTTTATGACTTGTACAATAAAGAAGCTAGAAAAATATGCAAGTTATAAAATGATAATATGCAGTAAGACGGAGAATTTAAGTTAATGGGACAGACAAGGAATTATGTCATTAGCCCCCAACCCCCACAGAAAAGAATGGAAGAAAGCAATATTTTTTCAGGCACGTAGAACAATGTTGCGGCTGGCTGCCTTTGGGGTCACAGTGCAAAAACTGGAGCAAAAGCTTATATAACAGGGAACAGGCACATATTATCGTTTCGCTCCTTGCAACTCCAAACTTCTCTGAAAGGAGAAGTTTAAGCACCGCATTTCCTACATCGGTGGACTGAGGTGTGGCGCAGTTTGGCTTCCTGCAGGTGTACGTCCAGCTAAAGGCAGCCTGAAGAACCGGCTCTCTGGAAGACTGAGTCACCGCCACCGCCAGCACCACCTCCTTGTGACGGATGCAGCCCACGGCGAGGAGGAGCTCAGGAACAGGTGTGAATGGTGATGGGGGCTGGAGAGAGCGGATCGGCTGCTCGGCAGTCTGGCTCAGCTTTCAGCAGAAACAGGAAAATAACGATACCTTTGCAACTGCGCAGGCATACAAAGTTCTCACCCACTGCTGGTGTGTCTCCTTCCACTCTTCACAAAATCAAGGGCAAAACTGGTGGTTGAAAAGCCTTGTGATTTCCCTTTCCAGTGAGTACGAAAGAGCAAACAAAGCACGGGAAGACAGCCGCAGTTTATGGATTTGTTAGCAAATTTCATTATAGACACTAGACAAGTTGAGTACACGGGAGGCACTGTTGTCTTGTAAATGAGCACAGTTTCTGGATCCATAATGTCTTGAGTTCACTTTCCGGTTCTGTTTCTGTCAGCTATTTGGTAACTTGAATAATGTTACCTAAACTACCCATTACTTGGTCTCCTTTCCATTTTTTTTTTTTTTTTTGGTCCATAGCTTTACTAGCACTTCATCCAACTGTCATATAATTCAATAGTTCAATCAGATCAATAGTGCAATTATCACCACAATCAGGTCTAGAACACTCTCTTTTCCCCCCATACTCTCTGTTAGTCATGTATTTTTTTCTAATTGCACAAAAAATATACATAACAAATCACTCTCCAATTCCACAATTTCTACCGTTATAATTCAGTGTCATTGATCATACTCTTCCTCTTGTACAGCCATTATTGATAACATTTACCAAATCTTACTCACTGTTATTCATTTGTAAAATGGGGATATTCTTGATGGGCCCCTTATAGAGTTGTGAAGATAGTTCAGGTAATTAGTTGGAGTGCTCAGAGCCAGGAGAGCTCAGACACTCAGTGAATCTGCCCCAGATAGTGCCAACACTTAAGGCACGCAACCACTAACACAAGACCAGTCAAGCCCACCCAAAGGCACCTCAACAGAAAGACCTGGCAATCTACTTCTGAAATGTCAGCGCCTGAAAACCCTGGGGGCAGAGGGTTATACTGACATACATGGCAGTGTCATGGAGCAGGTTGGGCTCCTTGGCACCTGGGGGTTATCTACATTATTACCCTAAGAGAAGAAGTCAAAATTGGTAAATCCTACAAAAACACTAAAGCTCCACTGTACCTTGACTGACTCATCTCCTCTCTACAGGGTAGCAACAGGGAAATACACAACTTTCCTCTCGTTCTTAAATGCTTCCTCCCACCCCCTATCATGATCCCGATTCTACCTAGATTCAGCTAGACCAGGGAATGTACACTGGAGCCGGAAACATGGAGAATTCAGCACAGATGATTCCTTCAGGACCAATGATGAGAGTGGTGATACCAGGAGGGTGGAGGTACGATGAAGTCGAAAGGGGAAACCAATTGCAGGGATCTACATATAACCTCCTCCCTGGGGTAGAGACAAAAGGGAAGTGGGTAAAGAGACATATTGGACAGTGCACAATATGACAAAATAATGATAATTTGTAAATTATTAAAGGTTCATGGGGGATGGGATAGGGGGAGGGAGAAGAAATATGGGGAGCTGATACTTGAGACCCAAGTAGAAGGAGGATGTTTCAAGAATGATGATAGCAACAAATGTGTAAATGTGGTCTGTATATAATTGATATATGTATTGATTATGATAAGAATTATATGAGCCCACAATAAAATGATTTATTAAAAAAACTCAACAACAAAACACTAAGCTCCTGACAGAGCATTAACTTCCGGGAACCAATTTATTCTACAGCAAGAAGATCTCACAGACACACACACACACACACACACACACACACACACACACATACACTATCCTAAAAGGCCTTGGGTGCTCTTTGATCTATGAGTAGAAAGAAATTTAGAAATGCTTTGGCCAAAGCCCTACTGTTCATGCATCTTTAATAGTATTAAAGTGGACCAGAAAAACAGAGGCAGAATCTTGTAAAGCTATCAAGCAGCTCTTAGATTCTCTGTGAGCTTCTCAAATGGAGGTGGGGAGCACTGACTGCTCCACTTATTCTTGGCACGCCCTTTCTCTCAGCTCTGCAGTTTCGGGCTGAGAAGCATCTGGGGAGGGCTCCAGAGAAGAAGCAAGCACTTCCTGGATGGGGCCTGGCTACCAAGACTGAACATTTTTGTTGTTGTTTTTAATATTTAATTTAATTATTGGTGGAAATACGTACAACAGAGCCCATTCCCCTTCCACAGTTTCAAGACATAACTATCAATAACATTGACTACCTTTTTCACATTGCGCCAACATCCTCTCTCATTATTTCTATGCTAGTTCCCCACTTACTGTTGACTTCAGCTTTCCAGACCCTCATGGTAGAGTCTTCTCATGTATGCTTTTAAATAATGTGTTAGCCTGGGTAGACTAGAGAAACAAATCCATAAACATGCATATGTATATGAGAGAGTCTTACAAAAAGGGTAAGTGTACATTAAGGATGCCACCCAGTTCAGTTTAAGGTCATAAGTCTGATATTGGCCCATATGTCTGGTACTAATCTAAAAAGTCCTCTTCAGACTCACAAAACACATGCAATGATGCCAAATGTAGGATGAACACAAGCCAGTGGGTAGAAAGTCTTTGGATCAGTGGTGTTGTAAGCATCTCAATGCTGGCAGGGTTCTTCACGTGGCTTCTCTAGGTCCAGGTTTCTGGCTGCATCAGAGTAGGTCCATGTGGCTTCTCCTCAGGGCTGTCTCACAGGGCGCCAGCCTTGTCAGTTGAGTGTCTTCAAGGGAGTGAGAGCCAGCCTTGTAAGTTGAGTGCTTCCAAGAAGGAAGTACCAGATTTCCCAGAATTCTCAGAAAAGGCCATGCCCACACAGAGGTCTCATTGGCTATCTCCAGATTGACAGGATAAATTCTGCTCCTAAACTCTTACTCTTCAAATTGATACCAGATTAGCTGACTGCCACAAGTAGCTGTTGACTCTTTGATCTTATACATATAATTTTTAAAAATGTAATACTCAGGCATGCCAATCTTTAGTCAGTGCTAATCTGTTAAAAGTGGTGTCACAGAGGTAGTTTCATTTCAAGGTTTGAGCAGCAATAAAAGGCCATATTGCTTGATGCCTCAGCCAGCCTCCATCCACTTCTTAAGAATTAGATAGTCTGTTGCACATTCTCTTTTATTTCAAAAATCAGTTGTCATCTCTCTGATCAGAATGCTCAGTAGTAGTAGCTGGCCACCATCTGGTTCTTCTGGTCTCAGGGTAAAGGAAGCAGTTATTTGTGTAGACAGTTCTGGAGGTCAGTTTCTTCTCTGAATCTTTTCCTTTTTGTTCTTTCCTTTTTGTTCCAGCTGAATTAACACCAATGGTCATATCTTACATGTCTGTTCATAAACGTTTGCAACTCCAGACACTTGATTTGAAGGTAGAATATGCATTGTAAGAACTACATGTGTTCTATCAGTTGACTGGATTGTCAGACAAGTCTACAATCCTAAGCCCCCTAATCAAGAGAACTAATCGCACGAAGTAACTGGCTCTATCTAATTAGAATTAGTATCTGTAGCCCTTCCCTCTTATTTTTTGGCTATTACTGAGAGCTTGATATAAGATTCTATAGAAGAATTAAAAAAGGGGTGATATGTAGCACAATTTCAATTTCTTATAGGATTAAACTTTCACGATGCTTAAAGCCAACAAACCCCGGAAAGTATTGCCTTGAGGTAACCTGTAAGCCTTAACCCCAAACTAACTCCTCACATTATCTTACGTTTTCTTTAAACCTAATAATAATCTACATGTTATGGAGAAGGTTGCAGCTGATAGTGAATCTGTAAAGCAGGGTAGAACTGCCCTAAGGATGTAATTTTCATGGAAGCAATCTAGACTCTATATCTTGCTCTCACAGAGCGGCTGGTGGGTTCAAACTGCTGACCTTTTAAATCAGCTCTCTACACCATATTTGCTTATGCATACATTTGTCTTCAGCAATCCCAAAAGGGAAGGGGGGCACACAATAATATCATTTTATGTTCTTTGATGTCTGATTCTTGGTCCTCTCCACCCCTTGTGGTCACATAGCCTGGTATGCCTCCTCCATTTGGGCTTCGATGCTCCCAAGGTAGATGGCCACTTGATGCTAAGTCTTTAAGACCCTAGACACTATGTCCTTCGATAGCCAGGCACCATTGGTTCTTTTCACCACATATGCTCATGCACACCTTTGTCTTTGGCAATTGAGTTGGAAATATCATAGAATGAGCATCATAGAATGCCAATGTAATAGAACAAAGTGTTCCGGCACATTGAGGAAGTACTGGTCTGAGAGCCCAATGTCCATCTCCTACCTTAATACTGTGCCCATAAATATGTGCATGTGTATCTATTTCCCCTTCATCATATATAAATATATTTACCTATATACATGTCTGTATTTAGACCTCTGTGCATGTCCCCTGACTCCTATTTCTTTCCTCTATCTCCTTTTACTTCCCTCCTGTCCCACTGTCATGCTCAGCTTTCATTTGGGTTTCAATAATACCTCTTGGTTACCTACCCTACCCTACCCCTGAATAATTCCTACCAGACCTCTCACCCACCCCCTGCCACTAACCCTGGATCAGTGCTGCTCCCCTATCCCTGGGTTTGTCAACCCCACCTACATTCCGCCACCTCCCCCACTCCCATATCCTCCCTGGAACCACTGTTTCCATCGTTTTCTCTTTCAGACTGATTGTCCAGCCTATCCTATCCAGATAGACCTGCAGAGATGATGCTATGTACAAAAAACAAGACATTGCAAAATGAAACAACAAAAGAAAATAAAACGATGACTACAATAAGAAATACAAACAAAACAATTCCCAGAAAATATAGATAGATAATTAATAATAATAAAGCAAAGCCTGTAAATAGTTCAAGGTCATCTGTTGACCTCCGGTAACCTCCAGTAACCTCCGGTCCAGTCCAATGGGGTTCCATGTTCTGGCCCCCCAATCGATCCTTGGCTCTCTCTCAAGACCTCCATGCTCTGCTCCTCCCACCGATCTGCTGCACATCCTCAGCGCCTTCCTCTGTGTGGTAGAGACAGATGTCTGCAATCCCAACACTGTGCCTCCAGTGCTGTCCCCCATAGAGACCTGCGTCAGCAAGGGATGTTGTGTCTCATAGTGGAGCTGACCAAATGGACCTCTCTGTGCACTGGCTGTTCTGAGTGAGGAGGTTGTCCTCAAGGCTTGGTGGGTCAGGATGTGCTCCACTCTCTCTTCTTCCCCTTTTATCTGCTCCCATGTGCTCAGGTCAGACATGTCCCTCTCCCTCAAACTTCAGTGCTGCCATCTACAGTAAATTATTATGGGGGGAAGGGTGGCAGACCACATGGTTGGAATTGAGGCTGGGCTCTCAGACCCACTCCATGCCATCACGCTGCATTCACATCCTAGAACACTGTGTTTATGTCTGGCCACCCTTTCCCTGAGGAGATATAAGCAATACCCTCCCCTGGGGTGGATTAGTGCCCTGATTCCCCACTACACATTACTATCTCCCACCCCACCCCTTCCTTTATAGTTGGCTACCATATGTAGTCCTGGATTTGGTCTGACCCCTAGTTTACTACCTGGACCTCACTCCATTAATTTCTGTATGCAGTAGCCTTTTCCTGATGACTCCTCGCTCCCACCCCCTTAAGGCTTAACTCAGCGGACTCTTATTGTACCTGTTCTTTTGAACTTGGCTTACTTGGCATGATTCTCTCGAGTTCTTCCCATGCAGTGATATGCTTCATGTATTCATCACTACTTTTCAGCGACTGTATGTATATATCACAGTTTTTTAATCCCTTTGTCAGTTGATGGAAATTTGGGTTGTTTCCAACTCTTTGCAATTGTAAACTGTGCCACAATGAGCGTTGGAACACAGATGTCTGCCGTGGCTTTTTTCTTGCCATTTCTGGGTATATGCCAGGTCGTATGGTAGCTCAATTTCCATCTGTTTTAGAAATCCCCAAACTGATTTCCACAGAGACTGTACATACCTGCAAGTCCACCAGCAGTGGATGAGAGTTCCTATTTCACCACAGCTCCTCCAGAACTTGTTGATTTTCTGAATTGGGCTATCTTTGCAGGTGTTAAGTGGTATCTCATAGTTGTTTTAATTTGCATTTCTCTTATGATTGATGATCAGGAACATTTTCTCATGTGTTTCTTTGTCATTCAGATTTATTCCTCTGTGAAACTTCTGTTCAGATCTTTTGCCCACCTCCACAGTAGGCAATTAGATTTTCTCTTATTATAAACTTGCAAAGTATTGTAGAGTTTAGTAATAAGGCCTATGTCTGATTTGTCATTGCTAAAGATGTTTTACTTGTCAGTGGGCTCTCTTATTACTCTTTTGGTGAATTCTTTCAATATGCACAGGTGATATATCTTCAGTTTACTCCACTTGTCTACTTGTGACTCCTCTATATTTTTAATCCTTCCCTAATTCTGATAACTTATACATTCTCTGTGCCAAGGTTCTCCGAGTTCAAGGCATTTTTAACCCAAGTGTCAATGGTTTTCAAATGGCAAACTTGGTCACAAGTGAAAAGGACATTCAAGTATTACATGGAATTCTATATCCCAAAATCCTATCACCTCCACATTGTCTCACCCCTCATGTTGTCTCAGGATCTGATATTATCTTCCTCCCCTTTAACAACCATTCTCAAGCATGCAAACCATCTGAAATGAATAGCTCCTGTGCCATCTTGAAGTTGCAACCTGTATCTTCGCCTTTACAAAGCTCTGTGGCTAATCCTGGAAAGAGTTTAAGCTTGAGAAACAGCTCCTTGGTTGTCCAGATAATCAGCTACTGAAATATTAGCCCACCACCCATGATTCATAAGACGGGATAAAAAGAGTATGTCATGATTGGGAACACACACCTTACTGTAAACAAGAAAGCAGGTTTTGTTCTGTTCCCTGCTTGATTCCAACTGTTCATAGCACACTGTCCTTCTCCAGAGGGCATAATTCTTCTTGGAGGGCAGACATCATGTCTGTGTAGAAACATGTTGGGACATTTCAGGCAGCATAAGACCCACAGAAATGAGTTATGGCCAGTGCAAAAGCATCTAACAGTCTTGTCTATGAAGCTAGAGTCTATCTTTGGCTTACCTAATAATGAGCACCTTATCTAGAGTCAACAGGGAACAGAAGGAAGCCATAAGAAATGCAGGTTACAGTGAATGTAACCTCAGTGAGTTGTGCTTGTAAACTAAGTCAACAGTGGATCTTAAAAGCTGGTGTTCTTTTCTCTCTCTCCTCCGCCCCTTCCCCCTTTTTATGCCCATACCCTGACCCAATTCCATTCTCTGTGTTGGAATGACAACACAGAGGTCTGTGCCCTGCCTGATTTCCTGTACCTTAACCCCCAAAGTGTGAAATAAGTGGCTTTTCTTCTATACCTACTGTGCCAATTCTACTAGTGGCCTCATGCTTTATTTGTCCTTTTGTGATTGGCTAACTTTGCTTAATATCATTTCCTCCAACTCTTCCCATGGGGCAATGTGCTTCCTGTGATCATTAGTGCTTTTTAGCGGTGTGCAGCACTCCACTGTGTGTATGTGCCAGAGTTTTCTAATCTATTCATTAAGAAATTTAGGTTGTTTTCAATTCTTTGTGATTTTAAATTATGCCACAATAAACATTGGCTTACCCAGAACTCGACATGGTGTATTTCTTACCTATTTTGGGTGTCTGCCACAATATTCCTCTGGTTCTTTGAGTCTTCCTCACCCCCACTATCATGACTCTAGTCCTCCCATTCATCTCTGGCTAGACCTGAGCATGTACATTGGTACAGATAAGAGCACAAAACACATGGGATCCAGATCAGATTAATCCCTCAGGAACAGAAATGGGTAGGGAGAAGAGGAGGGGAGGAAGAAGGTACCAATTGCAATGGTCAATGCATACCCTCTCCTCTCCCAGGGGGATGGACAACAGAAACATGGGTGAAGGGGAACAGTGATTGGTGTAATATATAAAAATAATAATTTATAATATACTAAATGATCATGAAGCTGGGAGGGGGAGCAAGGAGAGAAAAAGAGGAGCTGATACCAAGGGCTTATAAAGAAAGGAAATGTTTAGAAATGATAATGGCAACCTATGTACAAAAGTATGCTTGATGCAATTGAGGTATGGGTTATTATAAGAGCCGTAAGAGCCCCTAATAAAATGATCTTAATTTAGAAAGCTGGTGCTTACTGGGAGCTGAGAAAGCACTTACTGGGTGCTTACAGGAGCCCAGGGACACAGGTCTGAAATGGTCATTACAGATTAGCCTCCCCAGGTGACTTAAATATTATAGAACCTCTTGTCACGCTCTTTTATCCCAAAGGATTTCTTTCTTTCTCTTTCTCCTTTTTTGGTGAAACTATGCATAACGAAATACATACCTGCTCAATATTTTCTCCATGCACAAATAACTGCCATTGGTCACCTTCTTCACCTTGTGTCCCCATCCCCACTGCCTCGATCCATCTCCCATTATCACCATTGACTTTTCATCCTTGAGCCCCTTAAACTTCACACTAAGCTTTCAGCATTCTAAACTCTGCAAACCAAACTCAAGTTTGCATTGAGAAGCTTCTGACACACTAGTGTCAACTTGATCTCACAGAGCTATGCCTTTCAAGGAGCGAGATGGGGTCGATATTCTTTATTAATTGAGTCATGCCATTCCTTTGTTTAGAGATGGCTTGTGGGATATTTCAAGTGCAGGGTTTTAAAGATTGTTCCAGGACTACAAATTTGGGGAGTTCCTCAGTCTCAGTGGGTCCAATAAACTTAGGATTCTTTTGCTTCCCCTTCTCTGATGTATTGATTATGGTTCTTGGGATGGACATGCATGTTTCTGAGCTTAGCCCTTGGTGCTAGGACTTTGGAAGAAACCTGATTTAGAAAGGGTTTTTCATAGAGCAAACAGGCCAATACTACATCTCAGGGCATAACATAGCTTTAGAGGAAGAAGGAATGCTCACTGAGATGCTGAAAGGTAAACACCACAAGCATGCCCTTCCTTTCATTCTCACTGATCATTCAAGGTGCTTGTTTAGGGTCTCAGTTGTATGGATAATGACAGGTTTGACGAGGTGTTCATAAACTTAGAGGCACTATCCACGCCTATGTAATCTGGATGGATTTGATTATACACACGCTTGTCAATTGGATCGAAGCCTTTCGATTGTCCACTTTCATGATTCCTGTAGTCTGTAACATTCCCTAGGTGATCTCCAATCCAACTTTTGCATGATTTATTTTCATAGCAATCTAGTGGGAGCACAAGTGGCTAAGTGCTTGCCTAGCAACCCAAATGGTGGAGGTTTATACCCACTTTAAGTTACCTTAGGAGAAAGATCTTGTTTGTACTTTCAAAGGATCAAAGCATTAAACACCCAGAGGGGCAGATTCTCTGTCACATGGGGAGATCTCTCTGAACCATAACCAATTCAAAGGCAACTGGCTTGGGATTTTTATTATTGTTGTTTTGTTTAGTTTTTCTCTAAACCACCAACAGTGGCATCTTTCTGGTACTGAAGAAACTGGAGCAGTCACAGTGCACCCCACAGTGGCTACCTCTTCCTGCCAGTGTTCTGAGTGAGGCTCCTCCCCACATGCCCCAGACTCCGCTCCTTGAGGCAGCAGCCTTGGGTCTGAAATGTGCTACAATATCAAAACCAAGCTTTCACTGAAAGCATTTCTTTGTCTGCTTTTCAGTCAAGTGATGCCATCCAAAAAGACTCCATGAAGTTGCTGCTTCTGTCCCTTTTGATTCTACAGCCCAGCCCAGCTGTCTCCCTACTCAAAGGCCCTGTGTGTAAATGTTGTCCAGTGTTGTTTGCCTCCCTTCTGTCTCTGGGTAGGAAGGAAGGCTATCATACTGTCTGTTGTTATTTAAGTTTCCTTTCCGGTGGTAGGAAAGGTCTTTTCAAGGGAGCCTCTTTATTTCTCTGACATTTCCACTCTTACAAAGCTGACCCACTTCCTACAGAATAACAAAAGAAACACAAAGAAGAAACAGATTCCCCCAAGGGACAGATAAACTCAGGTGAACTCTAGCCAACTGAGAATCCCTCAGAGAACCAGGACAACCACAAGAAAGCTGAGGAAGATGGTCACATTTTAAAGATATAGGAACAAATTAGATCATATCAGCTTGAAGCAACTTTTCAGAATTTGCTTTTCTTATGAGGTCATAGAAAAGATCTACCAATTCCACATTCAACATTCATGTACCAACATTGGGCATCTGGTTGACCAGCTGTGTTCCTTTAAATCTGGAGGCTGGTTATATCTTTCAGAATCACCTGGGTTTCATTGTGAATAACCCTACGTGGCCTCCAAAACTGATAGGACTTGGCCAGCTCTCACCCCCCAAACATGACAGCTAGCCTATCCAGAAGCTTCGCTACCACACTGGATCGCAGAATCTGAGAAATGGGCTAAAGGGCACAGTACCAAGCCCTGTATAACTCCTACAACATTTCACATTGCAAGTACTTGTCTAATAATCTCTTGGAAAATCTTGGTCAGTTCCTTTACTTAACTGAACTTACCACTTGATTCAGAAGCCCTGCTGGTGCTGTCAGAGAAGCACTGGACTGTGAACAAGGTTGGTAGTTCAAACTCAGCAGTTGCTTCTTGGCAGAAAGTTGGGTCTATCTGCTCCCATAAAAATTTCAAGCTTTGGAAACCTTATTGGCCTGTGATAGTCATCAGTTCAAAACCACCAGCCTCTTCTAGGGAGAAAGAAAGGGCATTCTATGCCTGTAAATAGTTGTAGTCTCAGAAACTCACAGGGGGCAGATCTACCTTGTCCTATGGTTACTCTGTATCAGCATGGTCTCCAGGACAGGAATCTGATGATCGGAGTCATGAGTCAAAATTACTTGATGGCAATGGGTTTGGTTTTATTTGGGGTGGATTCTAATACTCAATTTACCAAGAATGTGTAGCCTTTTCGTTCTCTGATGAGAAAACCAGAGGATTACAGGGTAATTCCCCTCTCCTTTGCTCTTTTCTTTCTAGAATCTGCCTGAATTATAAAGCCATAACTGCTTTGGTTTGTGACTTATGGCTAGACTTACAAGGCTGTGCAGTTATTTGTTGTGGAACTAGTGAAAGGGGATTCTTTCAGACTTGGGTTCTTATCTTCAGATTCTGAGAGCATAGAGCATCAATAAAAGTATTAGATCTCTCTCTCATGGGAGAGATATACCTCAGTTCCAGGTTTCTCTTGAGAGGAAATTCACACCAAAGACTTGTTTGTGTTCCAAGTGAATTTATAGAGAATAGAAGCTGCATGAATGCAGCCCAGCTGTACTGAAGTATGTGTCAGAGTCCCTGGGAGAGAGAGTCAGAGTCAAACCTCTGGCTTTACAGGGGCCCCATTGGGAGGTGTTGTTGACAATACTGGTTGACCCCATTGGCTGAATCAAAGTCACCTGGCTAAGATGGGTCAATCAGGTGTAACACCCACTTAGGTGTACAACCCCTTCCTGGCCGGGAGTTCGAACCTAACAAAATCATCCACTAGGCCTAATGAGATCTGCTCCATACTTCTCTAAGACTTTTTATCCTTTACATTTTCTTTCTTTTTTTTTTTTGGCATCACTGCCCTCAGGTGGTGGGAGTAGGAGGCCCAGCCTTTGCTCCATGGAGCTGGAATTGAACCTCCATCCCAGTGGGCTGCAGTCCTGTGCACAACCACTACACCACTGGGGCTTAGCCTATCCTTTACATTTTCAATCCAATTGACTGTTGCTTGCATCCATCCCTTTTTAATTTAATTTTTTAGCATGTCCTTTCTAGAACGACTGACAGGTGTTATTCTTGAGCTTATAGAAAAGCAAAGGAGCCTCTATTCTCCCGATGGTGGAGATTGGCCAGAGGGACCAATACAAGGTCACCGATGGCAGAACCAAGAGCAAAAACAGAAGAAGATCCTGGCTGGTGCAAATATTAACATGATCAGCTGCTAACCAAATACATGGAGCTTCACATACACCCAGGAAAGAAAGGTCCGATGATCTCCTTCCCCCACACCAGCCACTGAAACCCAGTGGGACAAAGTTCTACTCTGGAACACATAGAGTCATTGTAGGTCAGGGCTGACCTGGCAGCAACTGGTTTGTTAATAGAGAAGCCGGGACCTTCTCTTTCTAGGCTGCCTAGAAAGAAACGGGCAAGTTTTACAAAGGAAGTTTCATGTGTACTTGGCCTTTTAGAAGAAACAGGGGTTGATTAAGTGGATATTGGTGAGGGCAGATGAGGAAGGAAGACCAGCCTATGTAAAGATACAGAATCAAAATAGTATGTGGCTGTCTCTGGAAACTACTAGTGACTGAGGAAGGTAGATGTGATTTAGAAAGATCATTTCCATGATGGTGTGGGTGATGTACTAGCCTGTCTCTCCAACCCTCCCATTCATTACACAACTCTCCATTGAGTACTCCTAAGTGCTGGACAACGTGCTTCCTAAGTGAACATGCTATCACCTAAAAAGAGCACACAGCACTGAACCAAAGAGTGGGCCAACCTGGCTTGTTTGTTACCCACAGTACCTGGGTGGAAAGTGAAATAAGGATTGTCCTCTGTTTGAAACTTGAATGACTTAAAATAGACACACACCCCAACCCACACACATACACTCACACTCCAGGTAGGTTGAGTGACTTCATCATGATCCACAATTGTGTGCTGATTCCAATGCCCAATAATCCATGTCTAGCAGCAAGTAATAATAAATTCAATGACATAGAGGTGACCAAATGACCATGATGTGAGGACCTTTTCATTGACAATAATGATGGAGAATTGTTTAAAATGGATACACACATGTATCCATTCTACCCTAACAGACAAGAATTGGGGAGGGGGGGATGGGTGTGGCAAGATGGCTAGGGAGAGATGGCCCACCATGAGACCATTCTCCAGCAGACACTAGCTCCCCCTGGCAAATATGTGCCCCGAGGTGCCAAGATGAGTCGTTTCCAGTGGCACAGCTGCTTTATCGCAGCCCAGTCACTCCCCACCAGTATGTTCACCTGCCTGTCAGTTTTCTCAGTGCCTCATGCACATTCTCCTCTAAAGAGGAGGAGTGATTGTATTTAAGGTCTCCATGTACTACAGGCATGCTTCCACTCTCATCTATTTTCCTATGTCATCTCATTGAAATCGCATCATTATAATAAGTGTTGTCATTCCTCATTCTCCTTTGAATAAACTTACAATCCACTGGATGACAATTAATGACAACAAAAAGGCTCAAAAAGGTCACAGTGTCTGAGCAACATGGCATCAGTCATCATTAATGGTCCTTTGTCATGAAAGGTGTATAGGTTAGGGGTTAAGGCATGCTATTTGGAGTCCATCATCATTTTATATACTAGCTCTAGGATAAAGATACAACACTGGACAACCTTTGCAAAGGTGTTTTGCTTTTGTGCTTCCCTTCGCTTCAGTGTTTTTCATATTATTCAAAGATTTGTTAGAATTAAGCGAGGCAATCATTGCAATAGGATTAGTCTCTTGCTTGACACACAGAAAGCACCTAGGGCAAAATAATTATCTGAAGTGTTGAAGAGTGTCCCACCCCCCGAAATGCACACCCACCTTGAATTTTAGACTTTATTTGGAAATAGAGTCTTTAGAAAGTAGTTAGAAAACAAGCTCATACTGGAGTATGGTGGGTATAATGATTATTGTCTTTATAAAAGAAAGAAGAGGAAGGCTCAGGAACAGAGGAGGCGAAGTCCATATGAATAGAGACAGAAATTGGAGCCACAGTGTCATACGACTGGGCCACCGAAGCAGGAAAAGACAAGGAAGGGTTCTCTTATATAGACTTTTGGAGGGGGTGTGATCCTGTCGACATCTTGATTTCTGACATCCCAAACTAAGAAAGAATGAATCTCTGTTGTGTTCAGTCACCCAGTTTGCAGTACTTTGCTATAGTAGCCACCAGAAATCTGCATATCCGAACAAATGGGGGGAAGTTAGGAGTGTAGGGCTACCTCTGCTATATTGCTTCCACGTGTTAGAATGCGTTCCACTAGGTCAAGGCCAAAGGCTGGAGGCCCATGAAAGAATAGAATTCAGGTATGAATGAGCTACCAATTGGAAAGCTTATGGTGCAAAAACTTGCTTTCTCTTAAAGAGAGAAGCCATTCAGGATATTGAGAAGGTAGAAGGATAGTTTCTCTTTATTGAGAGGCAAAGATAATGACCCAGTCCCTATAGTCAACAATTTGAATTCATCAGTAGCAAATCAAGAGAAAGACAGGGCTACCACCATGAACAGCTATCGTCTCAGAAACCCACAGGTGATTGCTGTGAGTCAGCATTGGCTAGATGGCCTTGAGGAGGAAAACTGAATATAGGTTAAATGAAGAAACCAGCCAAACCGCCCCACAAAGGTCAACACTCAACACATGATTATTGCGTGCCCGTGCAGGCCAGGTGCTAGTCATATGAAGAATTCACAGTTTATCTGTAAAGGGCTCAAGATCGGATCAGGAAACTCAATACACGTACACATGTCCATCTCTGGACAATGAGGGCATGGTGCTCTGAAAACACAGTCAAGTAGCACATACCAGATGGGAGTTCAGAGGAGGTGCAGTGAAGATGGTTTGGGGGGCCAAAACTCATTCCTGTATTTAACCCTGAAAATGAAAGTGATCCCCGCACAGTACCCAGGCTATCACCCTTGCAGAAGTAGGGTTGGAGCTACACTCCTCCACCTCGGCTACCTGCCAAACCCGTTGGTACATGGACAATCCAGGGATGGCACAGATGGAAACACCGGGCAGAGTCCATCAACACGCTTCAAAGGCCTTCCTCAACTGAGTTCCATTTGTGTCCCAGAATTAAATATTTCCTCAACACGTTATTGATCACTTGCCTACTTTGTGTAATTTTCTCTCACTTGGTACTAAGTCCCTGGCTAGTGCAAATGACTAATTCACTTAGCTGCCTCCTGGAAGGTTGGTGGTTCAAGTCCACCTCCAAACACCTTGGGAAAAAAGTCTGGTGATCTACTTAGAAAAAAAAATCAGCCTCTGGAAATCCTAGAGTACAGTGTTATCCTGACAGACACAACAGACTTAACAGACCACTTGACAATACCTAGTAGTGTGCTCAATCAAAGTTTAAATATAAAATAAATCCTATTTTCAGTTTCCTGGGCTTCTTGGCAAGATCATGAGAGTCACTGTGTTCTTTCTGGTGGAGGATTTGTGGTGGCAATGGAGGCAGGAGACAAGGAGCATCTGGAAGTACCAGGATGCCAGAACTTGCCAGCATGGACCACATCCAATTCACCTAGCTGGGGGATGTGATTGAAAGAGGCATGAGCTGGAGCATTTCAGCAAGAGTGAAGTCTTTCCCAATGATTCTGAGTTTTGACATTTTTTTCCTTCTAAAATCACTCTTATATGTAAAAAGTTTTAGTTTTGTGTGTGTACATTCATTTTGTTTTGAGGGTGGCCAATCTATTTCAATGCATCAAGTCACTGTGGTTGTTAAGGTCTTAGCAAATATAAGAAGTATTTTAAGATAGTTCCTTAAAGTTGCTACTAAGCCTGGCTTTTTGCTGGGCACTATAGGGCTAAAGACAAATCTTGGAAGCATCGTGGGTCAATTTAATACTGGTCTCCTGACCACAATGTTCATAGTTCAAATCCACCAGCTACTTCAAGGGAGGAAGATAAGGCTGGCTGCCCCTGTACAAATTGAGAGCCTCAGAAACTGTAATAGCAGTTCCTTTCTTCCCTAAAGGGACTCAGTGAGTTTGAATCTACTCGAATGGTAGTGAGTTACAGAACTGTCAAAAAAGAGACTTGGGCCTCTGAGTTCTTTAGGTGCAGAGAGGCACACACAATTAGAAAAACGTTGAGCAAGTCTATAAATCAAACGATGAAAAAAGAATAAGATTCCAAACCAGCATGGGGTAAATGCTGCATATAAATCTTTGCATTACTGCAAACCTCGAAGGTATTGCAACTACCCTCAGGTGCTTTGGAATCATTCCAAAATGCATAGTTTAGTTAAATGTGCCTATCCAGATGTTGAAATAAAATTAAGGCCCTTCTTGGATTCCATACCCAAGAACACCAGGCACATCACTCCTGTTAGTCTCTTCTTAAAGTGCTTAGTGTGGAAGGAGCTGGGAGAGAATTTCAGAAAATCTGGAAGTGCCGGAAAACTTTGAAAAGAAGAATTACAGGGGGAAAGGATTCAATGAGATCATCTTAGGAGAATTACTTAGAGAAGCGAGCTAAGAGAAAATAAATGAAAGTTCCCCCAGGGTGGATTTAGACTATAACCCTACAAGGTCCTTGAAAGCCAAAGGGAATCAACAGGAGTCCCAAGTGCAAGGAACAAGCACCTGAAGAGAACTAGCTGGGTTTGATGAAGAAATGGACAAATGCTGTCCTTCATCTCCTGGTAAATTGAATGTAGCTCATATACCTAGCAGCTTTCCTCCCAGACTTGGAGGATTGGGACAGAGTGTGCTTTGCCACCATATATTGCTGGAAGGCTGATAAGTTCTCAGGCCTTACCTAGTTTTTGGATGCAAGTAACAATAAATGAATTTAAAAGGAGACTTAAAAATAGCTTTATTGACATACAATCCATATATCATACAATTCAGTAGTCCAATCTTATCAGGAAGAGGTATACAATCATTATTTCAATCAACTTTAGAATATCTTCTTCTTCCTTGTACTCATTGTAATGGGTCCCTCATTTCCCTCCCTCCCCCCAATCCTCCCCTGCCATCACCTCAAGAAAACATTCATCCAGTTCCTGTCTCTAAAGATTTATCTGCCCTGGATTTCTATACAGAAAATATGCCCCCCCCTCACCCTGCCCCAACCCCTGCCAATCCTGACACCAAGAAAATAGAATAGAGATAAACCTCAGTTGAAAAGAAAGTAGAAAACATGAAAAACTTTAAAATGGCTCAAAAGGGAGATCAAATAATGTGTTTAACCTGACTATTTCCAAAATAATCTACTTTCCAATGCACTGCATGACGGCAAGGATATGGACTTCATTAGTCAGAGAGAATTTAGTGGAGTCTTAATCCATGTGTATTTCCCCTTCCCTTATTTTAACTGAAACAACTTTTAATGGGTCAGAAGGAAGGTCAAGTAAAACATTACATTTTATCCGAACTGTATCTACCATAATCACCTTTAAAATGCACTCACTCTCTGATAACAAGACTATTCACAGCCCTTAAGGACGTTTAGGTGGTAATTACTGGAGACTTAATCTATGTAGGAGTTCTGCAAATGGATTTTGGGCTTTCAGTTTTCACTTTCTGTTAACTGGGTGTTCACAATTTCAGCTCTGGTATCATTCTCTCATTAGGATTTTGATTATATTATTCATAGTCCTTGTGCCGCACAGGCTGGTACACTTCTTCCATGTAGATTTAGCTGACACCTCACTTAGATGGTTGCTTGTTTGAAGACAAGCCTTCAAGACCACAATCGCTATTGTTTTTGATAGCTGGACACAATATGGTTTCTTCACCACGCTTTGCTATAGCACCCATATCTTCAGTGTTCTCTTCATGGGGGTGAACATCAAGCAGGGCCCTTTCATGACAACTAATTGTTCTTAGACTGAGGCTAGAATTAAATGGGATCCTAAAATCCTTTCTTACACCTTTGGTTTATATGTGTCTCTTGGTCACATTAACAACATTATTATCATATTATATTAGAGAACATTATCAATCATTTCCCTGGGCATAACTATTGATAATGTCATTAATTTAGCCAGTAGTAAAGGACTTTAAATACTGTTGAGAAAAGGAAATTTTACAAGTATAGAGCAGCTATGAATACATGAATTGTTGACTTGTACATATTAAACTCTTAAGTGACTGAACACTATTTACATTAACACTGGGGGTTAGCAATAGGACAAAACTTTCAATAATTTACGGACAGTGACAGAACCACACCTACCAGATTAATATTTGTCATATGAAAGCAAGGAGGGGATTAAACTACTAAGTAGGTGGTAGTCCAATGGCTGCCACTTCCATACCTTTGGAATTGAAACCATCTATTTCCTCTCACACTAAGGAGTTTCAGCCTTAAGTCCAAGGGATACCAAAGAACCTGTGTGCATTAAAATTTGTTTCCAGTAATGTTATTTTTATTTAATAGATATCATAATTTAATACATATAGTTCAATAACATCAAGCAGAATTGTACAATTGCTACCAAAGTAAGTTTTCAAGCATTCTTTTTTCTACGTGGTCGCCTTGACATCGCCTCCCCTTCACCTTCTCTCCATCACTGTGCTGCCCACAAAAACCCATATTTAGTTGCTATCTCTATAGGTTCATTAATCCTGGGTTTCATATATTGAAAATCATAACACAACTTCAAGAGGGTGACCTCCAATGAGAAGACACCTTTGAAATATACTCTAATATGAACAAAGAAAAAACAAATAAAGCAATACAATCCAAAGATACAGACTATGCAGGAAACCAGATCAGGCTCAGCATACATTGTAGGGGGAATCTGTTGAAAAAGATTTAACGGTTTAAGCCAGATTTACACCTTTGAACTTCTATACCCATCTCCCCAAAGCTCCCTGTTTAGTAACCACTTTCCTCCCATCCCTCAATTGTAAATAGAGTTCTCCAGAGAATTATTTCCCCAAATAAATCTTGGTCTTCTACTGTCAACCGTAGAGTTCTGTACACCGGAATCTCACAATTTAGGCTCTGACGCTAACCCCTCCTTTAGATTTGGATTATATGTTTGACCATCTTTTGGTGACTGAATTTGATTTTTTTTCCCCTGTGGAGTTAGTTGACATCTCACTTAGATGACTGCTTGTTTGGAATTAACCCTTTAAGACCCCAGATGCTATTTTATCTGATAGCCAGACATCGTCTACATTCTTTGACACATTTTGCAATAACACCCATGTTTTCTATGTTTTCTTCTTGATGGCAAATATTGACCAGAGTCCTGATGTAAGAACTAATAATTTGAAGCTAGTGTGAGCCCAAAACACATTTCTGGATCTATGGATTTTTTTTCTCTTAATTTGCTATTTCTTGGTGGTTAATGCCTGCCATATCATTCCATAATTCAATCTTGTCAAACAGAATTGTATGATTGCTCCAATAATCAGTTTCCTACCATGCTTTTTTTTACTTGTCATCTTGATATCATTTCCCCTCCCCCTGCAGTCCTCCATACTCTTGTTCTATTTGCTATCCCTGTAAATTCATCGATCCTGGGGTTTATTTATCAAAAGACAGAAAAAATAAGTAACACTGTCTCCATAGGGTGGCCCCAGGGACCTCTACGCTGCAGCTGACTATGACACAAGTATACACAAAATGAAACCTAATGTCCATCACCTGTTTGCCAGAATGATGCATTTCTTAGAAAAGTCTTTTGGGTGCTGGTGAAACAGAACCTTGATTGTATGCCTACCAAGAGTCCACAGCCCTTGATACATTTGTCTTCTTCTTCCTCAGGCATCCTGTCATTTCTGACTGAAGTCCTCAGGTTACAAATGTGTCTGAGGTAGAGTTCAGTTCATCCAGTGGAGTTTCCACTTCAGATCTCACTGGCCTAGCCTCTGAAGTACGCATTCTGATTGCACGTTTGATCAAATTCAGACTGTGGACATTGGAAAACATCTTCAGTTTCCTCATCTGTGGCATTAGTATTTGGTAGGTAAATGTAAACAACAGTCCTATTAACTGGTGTTTCTCATAGGTCAATGGTTCTCAAGCTGTGGGTCACGACCCCTTTATGGGTTGAATGACCCTTTCATAGGGATTGCTTGACTCATAGCAGTAGCGAAATTACAGGTATGAAGTAGCAACGAAAATAATTTTATGGTTGTGGTGGGGGTTTGCCGCAACATGAGGAGCTGTATTAAAGGGTTGCAGGATGAGAAAGGTTGAGAACCACTGTTGTAGGCATAAAGATATTGTGCTACTACTGACAGCTTTGTATTTCAGGATATATTAGAATGTTCTTTCTAATGATGTGTGTGATACCGTCTTCCTTCAATCTGTCCTACCAGCATAGTAGACTATATGCCTGTCAGATTCTGAAGGGCCAATACCAGTTTCTTTTAATTTTCTAATGTCTACGAGAACAATCACTATGTGTTCCATTATGTATTTGCTGACTTCCAGCTTTCCTAGTTTCACACCTCCTAGATTAACTTCACATTCCAGTTATTAATGGGTGCTTGTAGCTGTGTCTTTTCATTTTGTCATACTACACCATCAAATAAAGGCCTTGAAAATTTTGCTTTATCCATAGCCGTTAAGGTTAAATCTATTGGCATAAACACAGAGGAGTGATGGAATCCTAAGTGGCTTGAAGGTAGCTGTGGTGGTGTACTGTTAAAATTATCTCCCAGTACCCAAATAACAACCACGGGCTGCTAAAATAAGATAAAATCATATATATTAACAGGGCATAAGTTTCACTATCATCCAATGACAGTTACAGCATTACATTGACAGGGAACTGTGAGAACTTTAGGTCAGATTCAAAAGGGAAGCTGGAGCAAGTGATATCATTGCTGATGCCAGGTGGACCTTGGCTGAAAGCAGAAAGATGTTTACTTGTGTTTCATTGACTGTGCTCAGGTATTAGGCTATGTGAATCATAACAAGCTAAGGATATCCTTGAGAAAAATGGGAATTCCAGAACACTTCACTGTGCTCAAAGGGAGGCAATTGATCAAGAAGCAATTGTAGGAATAGATCAAAGGAGTCCTGCATGATTCGAAATCAGAAAAGGTGTACATCAGGGCTGTATCCTTTCACCATACTTGTTCAATCTTTATGCTAAGAAAATCATCAGAGAAACTGGCTTATATGAAGAAGAATGTGACATCAGGATTAGAGGAAGGCTTATCAGCAACCTGTAAAGCAGAGGTGACACAACCTTGCTGGTTGAAAGTGAGATGGGCTTAAGACACTTGCTGATGAAGAGCAACAATTATAGCCTTCAGTATGGATTACAACTTAATATAAAGAAGCCAAAATCCTCACATCTAAACTGATAAATGGAGAAACACCTGAAGTTATTAAGGGTTTCGTCTTACTTGGATCTACAAACAATACTCACAAAAGCAGTAGTCAAAACATCAAAAGATGTATTGCATTAGGTAAACCTTCTGCATAAGATCTCTTCAGAGTATTGAAAAGGAAGAATATTACTTTGAAAACTAAAGTGTGCCTGATCCAAGCCATGATATTTTCTATTTGCTACATATATGTGAAAGCTGGACATTGAACAAGGAAGACTGAAGAACAATAAATGCATTTGAATTATGGTGCTGGAGAAGAATATTGAAAGTACTATGAACTGCTCAAAGGCTAAATCAATTTGTCTTAGAGGCCAGGTCAGAGTGCTCTTTAGAGGCAAGCAGTGGAGATTTTTGTCTGACATACTTTGAATAGGTTGTCAGGAAAGACCAGTTCCTGGAGAAGGACGGCATGCTAGGTAAAGTGGAGGGGCTGTTCAAAAAGAGAAGATCTTCAATGAGATGGATGACATAATGGTTAAAACAATGCACTCATGGGACAATTGTAAGGATGGGGCAAGACCAGGTAATTTACAGAGGGTCACTATGGGTCAGAACCAACTGAAGGGTACTTGACAACACCAACATATATATCACTGTATAATAGACATGTACATACCAGTTAATAGATGTATAGATGTATAAAATATAGACATAGCCGTTGCTGCCAGATCAATGGTGACTCATGGCAACCCAGGGGTATCAGAATCAAAATCAGAATCGAATTGTGCTCCATGAGGTCTCCAATGGCTGGCTTTTTGGAGGGTGATCCCTAGGCCTTTCTTCAGAGGCACTTTTGGGTATACTCGCATCTCCAACATTTGGGTTAACAACCAAATTCCTTAGTTGTTTATCCTACCTAGGGACTTCAGGCCCATAACAGTGCTGAACAAGTATTGGCAAAAGAACCAGGGGATCTTTAATTTATTAGCCATTTATTTAGGGTCACTCCATTCACCTATTAGAGTCTCCACATTCTGAGGAAATAGTGCATTAAATCACAGGATAATTAGGGAGAGCAAATGAGTGAAAATACTTGGAAATGTTTTAGGAGTACTAGGATTTCACTCAAAGGTCAGAAGTTACTACTGCGAGCTGCTGAGAAAGCGAATAAAGAAAGCATACATCACCCCCCACCCCTCCCGCCCGAATCCACCTATAAAGACCGATTGCTGTTCCCTTTAATCAGACGCATAGCAACCCTGCAGGTCAGAATAGCACAGCTTTGTAGAGTTTCTAAGTCTGTAAGTTTCTAGAGAAGCAGACTCCCATGCCTTCTTCCTAAAGAGGAGCTGGAAGTTTCAGACCATCAACACTTTGGACAGTGTCCAGCGCTTAACCCATTTGTGGCAGTCATGTACTTTGGTGTCATTTTCATGATTGGGAGTATAGGGGTAGAGTCTATTCTGTCAATCTGGAGATAGTCAATGAGACTTCTATGTGAGCATGGCTTTCCCTGAGAATTCTGGTGATACTTCTCCTATGGAGGTGAGAAACTATAGACTTAGTCTCTTGGAGATGATCTACTGACAAGACAAGATGACAGCATGCTGATAGACCTTGAGTCCTGGAGGAGCTGGAGGAGAAGCCACATGGTCTTACCCTGATGGAACCAGACCTCTGGGTCCAGAGAAAGCATGTGGAGATTCCTGCCAGTGCTGAGATGCTTGGGAGGCCACGGGGAGACCCCTGCCAGCGCTGAGATGCTTCTACTGCCACGGGATACACAAGACTGTGCACCTACTGGCCTGTGGTTGTCCTGGAGTCATTGCATGTGCTTCATCAGTCTAAAGAGGACTAATGGATTGGTATCAGACATAAGGGCTAATATCAGACTTGTGGACTTGGACTGGACTGGGTTGGGATGTTTTCTCAATGTTCCATTCCTCTTGTATATAAACCTCTCCCTTATATACATATGCCAGTTTATAAATTTGTTTTTCTAGTCTTCCTGGACTAACACATCATCGCACCACCAGAACTCTTGACGACTACAATAAAGCCAGTGCTGCCATATCCATTCTCACTGACTTCTAGCACGCATAGGGTTTCTGAGACTTCACATCTTCATGGGAGCAGACACCCTCACCATTCCCCCAAGGAGCAGCTGGTGGGTTTGAACTGTCAGCTTTGTGGCTAACAGTTCATGCCTAATGCACAGCAGTACCAGGGTTCCTCTCCAACGGTAACAGAGCCCTTATTTTGTTACTCTTGCAAGTCTGTGCAAGTCCTGGAATATAAGATAATGTTCATATAATAATGTGCTGGAATAATGTCCAAATCCCAGAGTATTTCTAGGAGCTCTGAGATATACAGAGTGCATAATATAAACATTAGTAAGCGATAGGAAATTATAGCCAGAACATGACATTGCTCTTTATCAAGGCTAAATGGACCTCGATGGAGTCCCATGAAGATCCTTCTCTTGGAAGACTCCAAAAAAGTTTTTATGACCCAAATGTTTATACCAAACACAAAAAAGGACTCTGAATTCATAACAAAAATGAAGTCACTACTGGGGAATCCAGCCCCATAAATTCACTTACTACCTAATCTTGAACTGCAACAGTCTCCCATTCTTTGGTGGCTTGCCCTGGGCATCAGGTTGAATTGTGTAGGGTACAGGTGAAGTAGGTATTGAAATAAGTTTCTTGAGATAGGAGATGATCTCAGTTCTTTTTCTTTTATCTTTTCTAGTCCATGAAAGCAATTTTAGGTCACAGTTGATCCTAAACTCCTCTTAAACTATTTTGAAGATTTAGTGGGGCAGAGACGCTATGAAGGCAAAACATCTTCATTTATAAGAGAGAAAGAAAATTAACAGAAATAAAGTCATGCAGAGCAGGCATGTAAGGTATTTAATGATAGTCTAATGCAACGGGCCAAGGAAACAGAACATAGACTGTGCTTTAAAAGTCAAGCGGATGGTTTAGAAAATACAGCTGTAGGATCACGCAGATTTTGACCATCCAAACCAAATTCAATTATCATGTCTGTGCTGCTTTTCTATTTCCACAACTGAAAGGCTATTATTAGGTGCTCTCTCTCTCCCCCTTTTTTTTACATCTCCAAGTAATGCCTTCGTGAAACATTCCAAAAAGTAAACATTAGCTTCAGGCCATTTGATTACTGGTTTCCCAGAACACGATGTTCTGTCCTGTTTCTCTCTGTATTTCTTTAGTATTAAAAATAGGAATTGACGGAAGGCGGCTGAATGGATCTGCCTTGGAGCCTACTCCCCAAGTCTCAGCCTTGCAGGCTCAATCCTCTGAAACCCATCTTGTCCTAGTTCGACAGCTGGTCCCATGCCAACTGCTAAAGGCAGAGTGTTCACAATATTTAAAAGGTAAAAAGGTTTAGAAATGGAATATTTTGTTCCTCTCGACCCCTGACAGGAGAGGCTAAAGAAGCCAGAACCTATGTCCTGTGGAGGCCTGTTAGAGAAGGACATCACCAGAGCTTTCCACTCCCAGAGATGCATAGGAAAGAGGGAAGACCAAACCCCGTGAAAGGGAGAACACTTTCTTTTTAAGCAACTGTATTGGAATTTCACCCACATGTCATAAAAGTCAATAATCCAATCACACAAGAAGAATTGTCCAATCATCACAATCGGTTCTAGAACATTTTCTTCCGCTTCGTATTCATCGTTATTCATGTAGATTTTTAAATTGTGACCAAAATATGCACATCATCAAAACATTCTCCACAACTTCTACATGTTTCACTCAGTGCCACTGAGTGAATACTCTTTGTGTTGTATAACCATTATTGACCTCTTTTACCAAATTATTCCACCACTCACATAAACTCAATGTCCCTAAGCAACAACTCTTTCTTGTTCACCCATGGTCACCATTAGTCAAGACTGGTTTCTTTTTTGCTTTTTTCACTCCCCCTCCTCTGTAGTTTTCTTTCTATAGTATTTACATATTACACATGTCCTTGGTTATCAATTTTAAAAAGAATTGTCTGTATGAGGGGGTTCCCCCACCAAAACAGGATTTTTTTTCAAAGCTGTGCATTTCAAATTTTTTTTTTTTTTTAGCGAAACAGCCTTATTACTCTCAAAGTACTCTCTATTGAACTTAATATATTTGTGAAATCTGTGATTCCATTTTGGTGACATTTTTCAAACTGATCTGTTTGGGTGGCTGACAGCACCTCCTTCGCTTTTTCTTTCACCTCTTCTATATCATCAGATCACAGTCCTTTCAAGCTGCTCATCATTTGCATAAACAAACATAAAGCCACATAGAGGGAGGTCAGGTGAGCTAGGTGCATGAGGCAAGAGAGGCATGCTGTTTCTGCCAAAAACTGGCGCACTGAGGTGGCCACATGAGCAGGTGCATTGTCATGGTGGCAAAACCAGTCCCCCCTTAGGCAACAAATCAGGCCTTCTTTTTGTCACACAATCTTTTCAGAACCTCTCACAGTCTGATCAGGTGGAGCAAACTCCAAATGTACAACTACTCGACATTTTTGTCAGTTCAGAAAGATGTCCAGAACAAGGTTTGTCATCAATCTACATTTCACCTTTCTTCAAAGGAGAAAGTCACTTGTACACTTGAGTCTTTCCTAAGGCACTGTCTTTGTAAACTGTGTTCAACATCACAATAGTTTCTATGACATTTTTCCTGAGGAAGAAACAAAATTTCCCAGCTGTAAGCTGTTCTCTGACTTTGGCCCTTCACAAAATATGAGGTTGGAGCAAAACGGCTTTCATGAAAAAATTCACTGTGACCAGAAAGAACTTTCCCAGGAGACACCATTGGGTGCATTAGCTCAGAGCAAGTTGCATAATCCTCACCTAACAGGAAAATTGTGTACTAGGAAAATTTTGCTCCACCCAATGCAACTCTGTTTTTGGGGGGTACCTCCTCATGCAGCATCATAATCAGTTTTAGTTGGAGAACCCTTGAGATCCAGAAAAACAAGACAATCAATCCCCATGAGCTTAAGCGCTCACAGCTTTCACTTTGCATTTTTTGATCTTTTCAGATACCTTTGTTTTGATTCAGAAAAAAAAAAACAGAGTCTTCTATTTTGCTAAAGAGTGACAAGTCTTGGGAATTCACAGGAACAATTCTACCCTGTCCTACAAGGTCGCTTTGAGTTGACACCAACTCCATTGTAGTGAGTTTGTTTGGGGGATGACTCATTTTCTTTTCTGCTCTAGATGATCATCTGGGTTTGGAGAAGAGTCGAATATAAAAGGATGTTTTCACAGGTGTGGTAAACAGGACAGTGGTTCAGAAGAAGGTTCACAACACCCAGGAAGCTGTTGGAGTGGATACTGGTATTGGAGATGTTTACAGCAGGTGGCACTTCCATTCACATGTTACTTCCTCTAAGCTCTCAAGCTACTCATAGGAAAGGATACGTGACATGCTTGTAAGAGGACCCACTCCTGAGAGTCTCAAAGGGCAGAAAATCAGCGAAAAAGCCACCTTGGGTATTTCTCTGCAGGTGGAGGTAGGTATGAGACAAACATATATGTATACTTGTGCCCTGCTTAAGAATTTCTCCTGTGTTTCTCAAAGGGAATGTGGAGTAAAGCCGATCCCTATTAATCTCCCGAAAACCAACGCCTCTTTCGCCTCAAGATAAGGCAAAGTGCAGAGGAAAGGAATGACCGTTGCTTTGAAGCCAATGAACAGCCTGGTAGTGCAGCTTGGTTCATTTTAATAGAAAGTTAAGGGCTCTTTCAGAAAACATTCCAATTGACCTCCTTTGTGGGCCTCCTCAGCAAGCAGAAATACTTTCGTTCGCATTTGTGATTGCTGGTTGCAGCGCCTTTTGTCTGTTCCTGGTGAGATCGAACATGAGTTCATATATTTTGGAGGAGTCTTTTTTAAATCTCTCCATTTTCCATGAACTTACTATCTGTTGCAGTTGTAGAGGACTCGTTCTTTGACTTACAGTATCTAATCATTCATCACATACTTATCACTGCTTGCCGAAGATAGATAGATAGATGATACGTAGACTCCATCAAGCCAGCTCTGAGTAGTACAACCATTGCTACAGCAGAAGGAAGTGCTGCCTGGTTCTACATGTTCCCCACCACCCTCCCTGGATGTGTTCAAGACCACCAGGGTAGCTCTTTTGCTAGTACATCTCATCACAGGTCATGCTCCCTTTAACTGGTTCTCTGCTTGGCCAAACAGAACGCTGTGACAAAAGCAAATGAGTTATATACTAGAGGCACACCTTCGAAACCCCCACTGTAAAGGGGATAGCACCATAAAATGAGTCACGTCAATGTTTGGGGCTTCCCAGTGCATATGAACGCTATGCTTGCTTGATGCTGTAAGGTGTTGTGTGTGCGATAGAATTGTGGAAAAGTTGAAAGGGTTGTGAGATTGCCCAAATATGAAACAGAGACATGAAGTAAAGCACACACTGCCGAGGAGCACACACCATACACACACACACACACACACACACACAAAAGGCACACATAGACTTGCCTGATGCAGGGTTATAGCAAACAGTTTGTTGAAAAATGCGCTCATCTGTCCAGTGCACCCAACTGATGTGCAGTAGACTGAAATTTTCCTGTGTTCAGTTGTGAGCCACAGTACGCTCATTGACTAATTATCAGAAACGTTCCACCAGTCTTTTCTTCCTATTCTGTCTTATCCAGAAATGCCACTGACATCTATCCACCTTGGGTGGCCACGCTGTTATGTGAAATAGTAGTGGCAAAGCTTCCAGTCTCCCAGAAACATATAAGCCCCTGAAGTGTGACAAGGAGACAGATGGACGGTGGCTAGATATCAGAGACTGTACATGATCACAAAGAGAACTACTACAGATAATATACAAGCATTGCTTCTCAATGGTATAATACCTATATGTTATTTCTTTTGCAAAGTCAGACTTCTATATCACAAAATTTAGAAAACATATTTTCCCATATGGAAAAACAATACGCATGAAGTACAAGGCTCTTTTTGCTTTTCAGGCCCTTAATTTCTTCTCTGTAAAATGTTTTAGATGTTGTGGAGCAGATTCTGTCTCACTATAACATATCACTCTATCCTGTGCTTAATCAAAATCTTAGGTGTGTTTGAGACCACTGTAATCACTGTATCCACTTTGCTCATTAACTTGGAGGAAGGAGCTGGTGAATTATTTCTGGGGAAAAGGAGACTAGACAGTAAAACTTTGTGGATCGTAGTGAACTATTGCCCACTGTCGTACTGAGAGATAGATCCTTTCAATTGGAATGCATTTGAAATACAAATTAAGAAAGCCCTGCCATTGAACTGAAGCTTTGGGGACCTCCCTATGCTGATGCAGTCTGACTCAAAATGAGAAGAAAGAGTTACAGACATCTTCTTTATCTTGACTGGAATTCAAGGGTCCTTCCAGGGTTAGCAACTTTGCAAGGTGTGTCAGTCTGGGTAGACTAAAGGAACAAACTTCAAAGCCATACATATAGATATAAGGAATGGGTTTATATTCAAGGGGAATAGGACATTGAGAAAACATCCCAGCCCAGTCCAGCTCAAAGTCACAAGTCAGATATTAACCCATATGCCTGAAATCGGTCCATAAAGCCTCCTTCTGACTCACGAAGTCACAGGCTAGTGGCTACAGAGTCCCGTCACCAACAGGGGTCTCCCCATGTCTCCTCACTTCCAGGGCTCAGGGTCCATCAACAGCATCCCGTGGTGGCAGAAGCAACTCATCACTAGCAGAGGTCTCCATGTGGCTGCCCCAGCCTCAGAGGTCCGGCTCCATCAGGGCAAAGCCGTGTGGTTTCTCCACCGGTTACTCCAGCTTCCCAGACGCCGCCATTCTGTGTTGCCTGTGGTTAATCATCTCTGAAACTAACTCCCAACTACTGGGGAAGATGGCTTCTCATCTTCACGAGGGAAATATTGCGAGATTTCCCTGGAGTCTCAGGTGAAAGCCATGCCCACATAGAGGCCTCATCGGCTACTCAATCGTTATCTCCAGATTAACAGGCTAGACTCCAGCCCTACATTTCAATTACAAAATTAACATAAGCACACGACTGCCACACAAGGTTATTTTGGTTTTCTAGAAAACAGTTTACAATTGTCTTTAAATTCCATTACGTCTTCCTTGGTCAGGAGAGACTGTTTCTGGAGAAGGGCATCTTGCTTGGGAAAGTAGAGAGGCAGCATAAAGAGGAAGACTCAATGAGAGGGATTGACTCAGGGGCTCTAACAATGGGTTCTGACATTAGCCACGTGTGAGGTTGGCACAGGACGGGCCAGTGTTCTGTTTTATTGCACACAGGGTTGCTGTGAGTAGGGACTGACTCAATTTCATCTAACAGCAGCAACAAGTCTCTCGTGCTCTAGCTCACCTAGAATGAAAAGGAACAACTGTGGGCAGCCCTTACTAATCCGAGCATGGAATGCAAATAGCATAAATTAGGGAAAATTGGATGTTGTCAAAATTAAATAGAATACTTGAAAATCAATATTTGAAGCACTAGTGAGACCGAAATGAGTTGGTATTGGCCATTTTGAATCAGACAGCCGTATGGTCTCCTATGACTGGTATGAAAAATGGAAAGAGAAGGGTATAGACACCCTTAAAAAGAACATTTAATGCATCAAAACATCTTAATTACACAAGTGAACGTACACAGGTCTAACAAGATTAACGAAGTATAGCAAAGACCATGATAATAGGGAAGGAAATATTTTTAAAAACTAGAGAAAATTTATGTGCTTCATCAGTGCTATAGGGCACCCTGGGTTTATAACCCTCGGACACAGTAATGGGAGTGATGATTTTCTGAGGATATGGACAGGGAGGTGGGGTCAGGGGGAGGGAGAGGAACTGATATCAAGGCTGCCTGTATCACCCCACTTGAGGGGAGCGAATGACAGAATTGTAGGTGAATGGGTATATTGGATGGGATAAGATATTGCCACCCCAAAATCAACTCAATAATATATATATATATATATATATATTAAGAATAATAAGGGTTCCCAAGGGATAGATGGGAGAGGGAGGGAATAAGGGAGTGCTGTTAACAAAGAGTTCAATAATAAAGAAAATGTTTGGAAATGGTGGTAGCAATTATACAATTTATGCTTGATCTATGGGATTGAATTATGGAATCTTACAATATCTATAAGAACTCCCAATAAAATGATTAATATAAATAAAAAATAACATTTCAAGGCCAGTCCTGTGGTAGAATGAAGTCAGTAATAGGATAGTATCCATTAGTCTATAATGAAGACCAATTAATATAACTATAATTCAAATATGTACACCAAAGATGAAGAAATTGAAGATGTTCGCCAATTTCTGCAACTTTGGAAATTGATCAAGCATGCTATTGAGATTCATTGGTAATTACTGGTAATTTGAATGCAAATGTTGGAAACAAAGAAGTATCAATACGTGGAAAAATATGACATAGGTAATAAAAGCCATGCCAGATATCACAGAGTGAATTTTTCAATACCAAGAATTTATTAAATGAAAATAGCATTTTTCCATTGCATAAATGATGACTGTACTTGTGGGTTTCACTGGATGAAATATGCAGGAATTAAATGGACTCTATCTGTGGACAGAGATGATCAAGAAGCTCACTCTCATCAAATACAAAACAAGTGCCCAACCATTGAACAGAATATCAATTGCGCATCTGCAAATTCAAGTGGAAGCTGAAGAAACTCCGAGCAAGTCTATAAGAGCCTAAGAACAACTTTGAATACATTCCACCAGGAGCTAAAAACCATCTCAGAAATAAACTTCAGGCATTGGCTACCAAAGACTGGGGGAATTGTGGGAGGACATCATAAGTTCTAGCCATGAAGAAAGCAAAGAGTCGATTAAAAAGACAAGGTCACAGGGTGCCTGATGAGACTCTGGAACTTGTCCTTGTTCGCAGAGCAGCTAAAGCAAAAAGAAACAATGAAGCACACAAGTTTATCAGAAGCATTCAAAGACCAGCCCGAGAAAACAATGTGTTATAAAGAACATACCCAAACTCGAAGTTGACATTTTATTTCTGTCCTATCTTGGCATGGTTGGTATCTTTTTTGTCTCTGTGTTATGTATTTTTCTCTTTTTCAGTATATGAAACCCAGAATAGGTGAAGCTGTGGAGACAACAACTAGAATAATGGTCCGTGAGAGATAATAAAAGGGAGGTGGGGGTGAGGAGAGTGCGTGTACATAGAGAGCTGATATCAACAAGTTCAAGAAGGAAGAAATTGTTTTGAAACTGGTTGTGGTAATAATTCTATGACACATCTTGATATGATTGAATTATGGTATGGCATGTGTGGCAGTCAGGTACTCTGGTGCCAATTTGACTAAGAGTGTGGGGGTGGAGTCTAGCCTGTCAATCTGGAGGTAGCCAATTAGACCTCTGTGTGGGCATGGCTTTCTCTGAGAATGCTGGGAGATCTCATTATATTTTCCTCGTTGGAGATGAGAGACCAGAGAATCAGTTCCTTGGAGATGAACTACTGACAAGATGAGATGACAGTATGCTGATAGATCCTGATTCCTGGAGACAAGAGGAGTCAGAGGAGAGACCACATGGGCTTACCCTGATGTAACCAAACTTCTGGGGCCAGAGAAACACATGGATAGATGCTTGTGCCAGAGCTGAGATGCTTGGAAGGCCACAAGGAGACCCCTACCAGTGCTGAGATGCTTCTACTGCCAATGGTTACTGCTGATGGACCCTAAGCCCTGGAAGCTAGGAACCATGGCGAGACCCCTGCTAACACTGTGATGCTTCTACCACCACTGGATACACAAGACTCTGCATCCACTGGCCTGTGATTGTCCTGATGTCATTGCACTTGCTTCATGAGTTGGAAGGAAACTTTATAGATTGGTATTGGACATATGGGCTAAATCAGACTTGTGAAGCTTGGACTGGATTGTGTTGGGATGCTTTCTCAATTTTGTATTTCTCTTAAGTATAAACCTTTCCCTTAGATCCATACGCATGTTTATGAATTTGTTTCTCTAGTCTACCCAGACAAACACAGTATGATGTCTGGATTAGCTCCTATTAAAGTGGTTTGGAAAAGAGAAAATTCTGTGGAAAATACATATGCAGGATTTCTCAAGCTGAAAGAACATAAGTGAAAAATGAAACCTTGCATTACCATATTGAAGAATTCTGTAGACAAAGTATTGAACAGGGCTGAGCTCCAGTGGCTTAAGTGGTTGAGTGCGGGACTGTGGCCTGCGGGCTTGGTGGTTCAAATACAGCGGTGGTTCTCAGGAGCAGCGCTGGGTAGCTCCCATGAACACCAAAGGGCAGTGATGCCCAAAAACAAAACCAAAAAAACCCCAAAAAAGTATTGAACAACATAGGAAACACCAGGGATGATGGAAGGAATAAACAGAATCACTGTACCAAAATATACAGCAGTTTCAAAGGTAGCATATGAGCACACCATCAATGACTGCTGGTATTGAAAGAAAAAATTCAAGCTGCACTGAAGACATTGGCAAAAACAAAACCCCAGGAATTTACAAAATACCAATTGAGATGTTTTAAGAAAGAGATGCAACTCTGGAAGAACTCATTTGTCTTTGCCCAGACATTTGGAGGACAGCTACATGATCTGCTGAATGGAAGGAGTCCAAATTATCACATACCCTGGAGAAAAATGACGCAAAAGAATGCAGGATTTATTTTACAAGACAATTAATATCACATGTAGGTTTCTCTGCAAATAATTTTTATAAAAGATTTCAAAAGCACATCAACAGGCAATTGCCAGAAATTCCAGTCAGATTCGGAAAAGAACATGGAATAAAGTGTATCTTTGCTGATGTCTGATGGATTTCAGCTGAAAGCAGAGAATGCCAGCCAAATGCTAACCTGTATGCTATTGATTTTGTAAGGACATTTGACTATGTGGATTACAATAAATTCTAATGGGTAACTTGAGGAGCCCTGGTGGCAGATTGGTTGGACTGTTAACCACAGATTCAGCAACTTGAAACTGCCTGTCACTCAGTTGGAGAAAGATGAGGTTTCTACTCTTGTAAGGAGTTACATTCCCAGAAACCCACATGGGCAATTTCATAGGTTCATAACTATGGATAGCCTTGAGAAAGTAAGAATGCTAGAACACTTCATTGTGTTCATATGGAACTTTTACATAGATCAAGAACCAGTTGTGGGAACAGAACAAGGGAACGTGTTTTAAAGTCAGGAAAGGTGTGAGTAAGGGTTGTATCCTTCCACCAAACTTATTGAGTTTGTATGCTGAGAAAATCATCAGAGGTGGATTATATGAAGAAGAATGTGGCATCAGAATAGGAGGAAGGCTTTTAAACAATTAGAACATGCAGATGGCACAATCTCGCTGTAAGTGAGAAGGACTTAAAGCACTTGTTGATGAAAATCAAGGATTGCAGCCTACAATATAGATTATACCTCAAGGTAATGAAGATCAAAATCCTCCAATTGGACCAATCAGTAACATCATGAAAAATGGGGAGAAGGTTGAAGGATTTTGTCTTGCTCACAGAAGCAGCAGTGAAGGAATCATATGATGCATTGGGGAAATCAGCTGCACAAAGCCTCTTTAAAGTGTTTTACAAAGGCACGGATATCATTTTGAGGACTGAGAAATGCCTGACCCAAACTATAGTCTTTTTAGTCACATCTGAGGCATGTAAACATTGAACTGTGAATAAAGAAGATCTAAGAAAATGTGATGCAATTGAATGATAGTGTTAGTAAAGAATACTGATGTTACTGTGGATGACCAGAAGCACAAACAAATCTGTCTTGGAAGAAAAACAGCCAGAATGCCCTTCAGAATCGAGGATGGCAAGATTTCATCTCACATAGTTCCCACATGGTATCAGGAGGTACCATTGTGCAGAGATGAAACCACACTTGGTAAAGTCAGCAAAAAAAGGAGACATAGGAATACAGCTGGTTCACCAGGGGCCTTCAGCATAGCAGCAATTGTGGGGATTGGACAGAGCAAGCCATGCTTTCTTCTATTATGCTATATTGTGTCACGAATGTAAGAGTCAGAATGGCTCAATGGTACCTAAAAAACAAAAGCGCATGAAGGAAAAGCAACTAAGATATATATATATATATATATTTCATATTTCGATATATATTTCAATTCTGGAATAAGGAAGCATGAAGTCCTGATGCATGCTACATTATGGTTGAAGCTTAAAAAATTATCGTCAGTAAAAGGACAAATGCTGTATGACTTCCCTTAGGTGAAATCAGCAAATCTATAGGCCTAGTGGTGCAGTGGTTAAGTGTTGGGCAAGGTCAGCCAGCTGTTTGAAACCACCAGCTGCTCCATGGGAGAAAGTCGGGGTTCTCTACTCCCACAAAGATTTACAGTCTCAGACATTCACAGGGAAGCTGCTCCTCACTTTCACCATGTAAAGTTGTGTCATTTGCATATTGCTTCTTGTTAATGAGCCTTCATCCAATCCTAATGCTGCATTCTTCTTCATATAAGACAGCCTCTCTGATTATTTGCTTAGCAGATTAAATCAGTGTGGTAAGAGGACACAATGCTGACAAATGTCTTTCCTGCGCTTAAACCATGCGGGATTTCCTTATTCTCTTCCCACAACCACCTTTTGATCCATGCCCAGGTTCTACATGAGCACAGTGAAGTATTTTAGAACTCCCATTTTTCTCAAGACTATCCATCGTGTGTTAAGATCCACATATCTGCTGCCCGAGACCTTGTTAGAGCAATGGAAATCAGAGACGTGACTTTGAGGACTAAGGTGTTTCTGACTCATGGTATGGTCTTTTCAATCGTCTCATATGTACGTGAAAGTTGGACATTGAATAAGGTGGAGCAAAGAGCATACATGCTTGTGAATTATAGTGCTGGTGAGGAATCCTAAAAGTACGCCAAACTGCCAAAAGAACAAAGAGTTCTTGGAAGACATGCAACCAGAATGCACCTTAGAGGCAAGGATGGCTAGACTTAATCTCATGCGCTTTGAGCATGTCATCAGGAGAGACCTATCTCTGAAAGAGGATCTCAAGCTTGGTGAGATACAGGGGCAGGAACGAACCTTAGCAACATGGATTGACACAGTGACTGGGACAAATGGCTCTATCATAAGTATCAGTGCGAGGGTGACACAAGATATGGCAATGCTTTTTTTGGATTGATATAGAGTTGCCTTGAGTTGAAAAGAGGATTTGTTTGCTTGTTTGGTTTGAGTTTTCTAGAAACCCCAAATTTAAGTGGATACCAGAGATATGCAGGAGGGGTAGAAGGGAAATTTTTGCTTCGGAGACCGGCAGTTTATGTTAATGATGGTGGAATAATTTTTGAAAACAGTGCAGAAAATGGTTTCACAACTTAAGGCAAGTACTCAATGTCATGTGTAGAAATTGTTGAATCGGTGTATGTTTTGCTGTGCAGATTTGAACCACATTTTACAAATCACACAGTTAAGCCTTAAGCAAGAACATAGATGTAGGGCTTAACATCTCTACGCGTTCTCAGAAACCAGAGCCCAGGAATTTATAAGATGCATGATTAATTTCCTGGGTTTTTCTTGTTGTTGTTCAGGTATTTGTTTGTTTATCTGTATCTCACTGCAAGAACAGGAGACCAAGGAGGCCTTTGGGAAAATAAACAAAATTCCTTTCACAGGATTTAGAGAGGAGTGTTGGACATTCCTCCTTTAATAAAGATGATTTCTTCTCCTTCCAATCTTTTCTAAAACTGTTCTTGGCACTGGTGGTTTCCGACCGAGTCCATTGCTGTCCTGATTTCCCACTGAGATCACAAATGATCAAGAGATCAATAGTCCCAAATGGCGTTTTCAAGGGAGTGCTTCCTCCCATCATTGGTAAAACGCTCTCTCTTGAAGACAGATGGACACAGGCTACAGGTCCCTGCTTCCTCTAGAGAAGCAGGCTTTGAAAACTTTTGACTACCAGCAGGGTAGCGCGTCTGCTTCTATTTAAATGAGCTCATTATAGTTAGATTTTTTGTGACTTCCAACCAGTTGTTCAATCATTTCTCAAGTGTGGTATGATTTAATCAGATGTGAAACATTATATGGCATGCATATTGCTTTAAAAGCTCTCCATTTTAGCTACCTCCTTTCTGGAACATATTTTCTGGGGCAAGGCATTTACAAACCCCCAACAAAAGTAAGTGGCGAAGTGATGAGGTGGCTGCTGTTTCTTAGCTGGAGCAGGTGCAAGGGGGCCAATGAGCAAGCTCTTGAGTTACTTAAGGATGTGGGTTGCCTCCTCTTGCTTATTGTCTCATATCTGATTCTTTGTTAAACTATATTCCGGCTTGGTTAGAATGGTTTAGCTTGATGGACAAGCTTAAAAGATAATACTAACTCAGTCTCTCTGGTGTTTTACTGGTCAAAATAATGTAATATGTGGCATTCCAAGGTTTCTCTGCAAAGTGATAATTAATGCTTTCCAGTGACAATAGACTGAAAACAGTGGATTATAGATAGGCCTTGCAGTTAGATGGCAATCAACATGGTTGCAGGAGCAAATGATCAGGAAAGGAGTGTGATTACAACCTATCCTGGCCCACCAAGCCCCCAGGAAGATATTCCTGTCCAGAGCAGTCAATGCAGACCCTGACTGACCCATAGTTCAACACTGGAGGCACAGTGTGGGAGTTGTGAAAGATATGACCCCATCCCACCCGGATCAAATGCTAAGGGTGTGCAACAGAATAGCAAGGGGAGCAAAACAATGAAGTCTCTGGGGAATACCAAAAAAATAGACTTTGGGGCCAGGGGATGACCCCCCATCAGACTTGACCAGAAAGCACTCTTAAAAGGTCGACAAACAGAACTGGAACTATTGATAGACTTTTCTTATTTTGTCATTAGTTTGCTGCTGTTGTCTTGTTTTCTTTTCTTTTGTTATTTTGTTTTGCTCTGTCTTGTTTGTCTGATTATTATTGCCTCTGTATGTCTAACTAGATAAAATAAGTGAGATAAATAATCCAGAGGAAAAAACAATGGGACTGATGGTCCTTGGGGAGACATGGTAGATGGGGAAGTGGAGGAAAGAAAGTGGGTGTTAACAAATCAAGGAAAAAGGAAACAACAAGTGATATAAATTGATGTGGAGGAGGGTGTAGGATGCATTGCAGGGTTTGACCACGGGAAATGTAACTGAGAGGAATTATTTAATTCTGAACAAAGGCAGAATGTGTTAGTCCAGTGTTTCTAAACCTGTGGATCATGATCCCTTTGGGGTCAAAGGACCTTTTCACAGGGGTCACATAAGGCCATCAGAAAACACATAAATACTTCAATATATAATTGCATATTATTTTGTGATTAATCATTATGCTTTAATTATGCTCACTTGGTAGCAATGAAAATATATCTTGCATATCAGACATTTACACCATGATTCATAATAGTAACAACATTATAACTATGAAGTAGCAACGAAAATAATTGGATGGTCAGGTGTCACCACAATATGAAGAACTGTATTAAAGGGTCATGGCATTAGGAAGGTTAAGGATCACTATGCCAATGGGACAAGAAGAAAGTAAACGGAAAATAGATGTGTTTGTCTGGGTAGACTAGAGGAACAAATGCAAGGACATGCATATAGGTATAAGGAAAGGGTTTATATACAAAAGAAATGTTACCCTAAGAAGGTATCCCAATCCAGTCCAGTGCAAAGTCATAAGTCCAATAATAACCCACATGCCTGAAATCAGTCTACAAAGTCTGCTTCCGACTCAGGAAGTCACAGGTCAGTGGGTGCAGAATTCTGGTGCTGGCAGGGGTCTCCCCATGGCTCCTCGCTTCCAGGGCTCAAGTCCATCAACAGCATGCCACTCCAGCTTCAGAGGTCTGTCTTCATCAGGGCAAAGCCGTGTGGTCTCTCCACCGGCTACTCCAGCCTCCCAGCCGCCGCCATTCTGTATTGCCTGTGGTTAATCGTCTCTGAAACTAACTCCCAACAACTGGGGAAGATAGCTTCTCATATTCACAAGGGAAATACCGCGAGATTTCCCAGGAGTCTCAGGTGAAAGCCATGCCTGCACAGAGGCCTCATCAGCTACTCAATGGCTTTCTCCTGATTAACAGGCTAGACTCCACCTCTACATTTCAATTATAAAATTAACATAGGCATATGACTGCCACAATAGAGGAAAGAGGCAAAGGATATTTATAGAGGTCTAAATACAGGCATGTACACATGTAAATATGTTTACATATGACAATGAGGAAACAGATCTATGTACATACATTTATATGATAAGTATTAAGTATTAAGGTAGCAGACTGAAACTGAACCTCTACTCAGCTATTCCCCCAATTGAAGAATGCTTTGTTTGAATAACCTGGAATTCTGTGATACCTTTCTAAAACAATTGCTGAAGACATAAAGGGTATATAAGCAAATATGGTAAAGAAAGCTGGTGGTGTCCACCTATCAAGAGAAATAGTGTCTGGGGTCTTAAAGGCTTGAAGACAAACAAGTGGCCATCTAGCTGAGAAGCAACAAAACCTACATGGGAGAAGCACATCAGCCTGTGTGATCAGGAGATGTTGATGGGATCAGGTATCAGACATCAAAGACTCAGAACAAAAAAAAATTGTCAATGTGAATGAGGAGGAAGGCAGAGTGAGACCCAAAGGATATCTATAGACATCCTCTTACAGAAGGTTCACAAGGAAGAGATGAGCCAGTCAGGTGCAGTATAGTACTGACAAAACATACAACTTTCCTCAAGTAGTTCTTTAGTGCCCCCCCCCC